>CAUYQU010020427.1:0-52063 GCA_963574635.1 Cheracebus regulus | reverse complement strand
ATACCCATTTTTAGACCGCATTCTAGCCTGGGCAATAAAACAAGAATCCCATTCTCTCTCCCTCTTTCTCTTCCTCTTTCTTTCTCTCTTTCATTCTTTTTTTTTCTTTCTTTTGCTGTTTCTTTCTTTCTCCTTTTCTTTTTCTAAAAAAAAAAAATCCTTAATGCACTGGAATATTTAAAAAAAAAAACTGAGTTAAGGATCTGAATAATTTCTCCAAAGACAACGTAGGAGGTGTGCATGGATGCAGTATTAAAAAATGGGACAGGCCAGGTGTGATGACTCATACCTGTAATCCCAGCACTCCGGGAGGCCGAGGCAGACAGATCACCTGAGGTAGGGAGTTCGAAATCAGACTGACCAACATGGAGAAACCCTATCTCTACTAAAAATACAAAATTAGCCAGGCATGGCGGTGCATCCCTGTAATCCCAGCTACTCGGGAGGCTGAGGCAGGAGAATTTCTTGAACCCTGGAGGTGGAGGTTGCTGTGAGCCAAGGTCGCACCATTGCACTCCAGCCGGGGCAACAAGAGTGAGACCCTGTCTCAAAAATAAACAAATAAAAATAAAATAAAAATTTTTAAAAGGGACATTCTAGAACATTGCTGGTCAGGGAACTTTGTTGCCCTACTAATTAAAGGGTCATTTTCAGCAGCCAAGGACATACATACGCAAATGAATGTGATGGGACTTAAAGAAGTGAACTAAGATGATTCATTCTGGCTGTGTGAACAGCAGCATTTCACAGAAGACAAAAAAAGATAAATCTTGTGTTTTCTGACCTCATAAAGGCTTTTTTTGTGAGAAAGTAGAAAAGGTCTCTTCAAAAGGTATATAAATGGCTAAGAAGGACATCAAGAAAAGTTGTTCAACATCATTAGCCATTAGACAAATGTAAATCATAATCACACTGACATACACTTTATACTCACTAGAAAGGCTATAACAAAAAGATACAATAACAAGTATTGGTAAGGATGTGGAGAAAATGTAACCTTCACACATTACTGACAGGAATGTATGTTGCAGATGCTATAAAAATAGTTTGACAATTCCTCAAAATGTTAGTTACCATATGACTCAATGATTTTATTCCTAGGTATGTACCCAAGAGAAATGAAAACATATGTGTACTCAAAAATCTGTATAAATTCTCTTCTAGAAGACCTGATTAAAACTTTTTAAAAAATTTCATTGTAAGAGGATGTTTATAGCAGCTTTATTCGTTAACAACCCAGATGTGGAAAAATCCCAAATATCTATCAACTGCTGAATGGATTAACAAAATGTGGTATATCCATATAATATAATGTTATGTGGTCATAAAAGTAACAAAATACTGATACATATAACATGAATGAACTTCTAAAATGCTATGTTAAATGAAAAAAGTCAGACTCAAAACACCAGACATTGTATGATTTCAATAATATGAAATGTCCAGAATGGGCAGACCCAATAAGAACAGAAAGCAGACTAGTGGTTGTTCTGAACTGAATAGGCCATTCTCAAATTCATATGTTAAAGATCTAACCTGTCATGTGACTGTATTTGGAGACAGGGCCTATAAGTAGGTAATAAAGGTTAAGAGAGGTCATAAGGATGGGGCCTTAGTCTGATAGGGCTTGTGTCCTTATAAGAAGACACCCCAGAGCTCCGCCCCCACAAACGGTGTACATGTACAGAAGAGGAAAGGCCATGTGAGGACACAGTGAGAAGGTGGCTGTTTATACACTAGGAAGAGAGGCCTCACCAGACATCAACCCTGAAGACAACTTGATCTTGGACTTCTAGACTTTAGAACTATGAAAAAATAAATTTTTGTTCTTTAAATCACCCAGTCTGTAGTATTTTGTTATGGGAGCCCTAGCAGACTAATACAGTGGTTGCCAGGGGCTGGGGAAAGGGAAGAATGACTAGTAACTGCTAACAAATGTGGGATTTCTTCTAGGGTGATAAAAATGTCTTGGAATTACATAGGGATGATGATTGTATAACTCTGTGAATATACTAAAAACCACCACACAATTTAAAAGGGTGAATTTTATGGTATGTGAATTCTATCTTGATTAAAATATTTATAATAGGTGAATTATCTCATTTTTAAAAATCTAAGAAAAGCAAGCTGCACATTTATGAAAACCACAGTGATCATGACTTAGAACTTGATCTGACTGCGAAACTTAGTAAAATTTCCCTACCTCGCATTCTCCTATTTTGATTTAAAACATCTCTCACTTATTAGTTATAATGTATGTCTACTTACATTAAACTCTTTCAATCAAGTACTTGAGAAAGTGAAAAAATCTTTTTATTTTAGTATAAGAAAGGCAAGTAGGCTAGGTATAGTGGCTCACACCTGTAATCCCTGTACTTTGAGAGGCTGAGATGGGAGAACTGCTTGAGCCCAGGAGTTTGAGACCAGCCTGGGCAACACAGGGAGACCCCATCTCTATAAGATACAAAAATTAGCCAGGCATGGTGGTGTGCACGTGTAGTCCTAGCTACTTGGAAGGCTGAGGCGGGAGGAGCCCTTGAGCCTGGGAGGTCAAGGCTGCAGTGAGCTGTGATTGTGCCATCACACTCCAGCCTGGGCAACAGAGTAAGATCCTGTCTCAAAAATAAAAAAAGAAAGAAAGAAATGCAAATGGTGAAAATGGAAGGCTTAATTCCCTCCCATTCTCATCTTTGTTTTTCTTATATCTTGGTTCGTCACAAATTTTCTTAATTAACCACCACCATTTTCCTGTTTCCTTTTGTCTTATTCTCCTTATAACAACACATATTTATTGAAAACCTGTTTATCTGATCAGTAGGGGCTCGGCCTTTAGGTAGTTTATAGTCACATCTTGTCTTTCTCCTTTTCTAACCACCCATGATTGTGTCTTTGTGCAGTCACTATCACATTTCCTTCTGAGACAGCGTCCTGCTCTGTTGCCCAGGCTGGATTGTAGTGCTATGATCATGGCTCACTGTAGCCTCAACCTCCCAGGCTCGAGTGATCCTTCTAGCTCAACCTCCCGAGGAGCTCAATTACAGGTGCATGCCACCACGCTCAGCTAATTTTTTTTTACTTTTTGTACAGACAAGGTCTATGTTGCCCAGGCTGGTCTTGAACTCCTGGGCTCCAGTGATCCTCCCACTTTGGCTTCCAAGAGTGCTGGATTACAAGTGTGAGCCACCACACTCAACCCCACTATCACATTTTCTTACCCATCTATACATATACATACCTCTACTTGTGATGACTGTTCATATAAATATTTATGATGTATTTATGTGTATATATGAATATAAAAGTATTATATTCATCATATACATGATTGAGGTATAACCGACATAAAATAAACTGTATATATAGATTTGAAATGTATAAATTAAGTTTTGACACACACACATCTATATACATTTGTGCAACTTGCAGTACAACCAAGACAATGTGTGCATCACCCCCAAAAGTTTCCTTGTACCCTCCTGCTTTTGTGTCTCCTCCCAGAAATCCAATGATCTGCTTTCTGTCACTAAAGATTACAGACAGTCCTTGCTTTGCATGGTGGTATGGTATTGTAAAAATGACTGTGCAAGCTGAAACTGTGAAAAGCAATCTTAATAAACAATGGGGAAAACTATCACTGTTTAATGACCTTTAAAGATTTTGTCAAAATATTAAAAGCTGTCTTTCCATCGACTATAAACATATAGGAAAATAAAAAATAATAAAACCAGTATGTATTTAGTATAATTTGAAACACTAGAAACAATGAGAATTATACTTTTATTTCTTTGTAAAAACTTATCAAGAGTACTGCTTAACTCATTTTCATTGTATAACTTACAACATAGAGCAAGTACCTTTTCTATCTCTTGGCAAATTGTCATATTCCCTTCTAAGTTTGAATTAGTTTCCACCGTTTTGTCCTTTGTGCTTTCAATGTTGTAAAATACTTCCAAGAATTCCTTTAATGTGCACTTTTTCACTAGTATCACTTCCTCTGGGACATCTTCATTCTTTTCACCATAACAATTTTCTTCATTTATGTCCATAAGTTTGTCTTCACTAAGTTTTTTTGGCTGTAAATCTAGAGCTTCTAAAACAGCAGCATATTCTCATATTCCCATGGTTAGCTATTTCTTTTATAACTCCATTCATCTTTGATTCAAATTTCTCTTCTACTGTTATCACTTTTTATTTCTCTTAATGCTTGGTAGAATTCTCCAGTGAAACCATCTGGGCCTGGAGATATTTTTAGGGGAGGTTTTTAATTACAAATTCAATTTTACTAATAGTTTTGGGGCTACTCAAATGATCTATTTCACGTGGGGTGAGTTTGGTAGTTTGTTCAGGGAACCTCCAAGGAAGGTAGGAAAAATAGAGAAATGAAAAACAGAGAGAACACACACACACACACACACACACACACACACACACACACACACACACACACACACACAAATAAATAAAAGGGCATGCTGAAGCACTAACATATTAATAATTACATAAAACATAAGTGGTCTAAAACAATTAAAAGACAGATTAGCACAGTGAATTTAAAAATATGATCCAAATATATGTTGTCTAAATAAAACACACTTAAAATATAAGGACATAAGTAGGTTGAAAGTAAAATAATGGAGAAAAATGATGCAAACATAACTCAAAAGAAAGAAATGACTATATTAACATCAGATAAAGTAGACTTCATAGACAAGAAAATTACCAGAGATGAAAAGGAATATTATATAATGATACAAAGTATCCTTCCATCAAGAAGACATAGCAATCATAAATGTGTGCACCAAACAACAGTGTTCCAAAACATGTGAAGCAAAAATGAACTGAACTCAAAGGAGAAATGGACAAATCCACGATTATAGTTATAGACTTCAACATCTCTCAGTAATTGTCAGAACCATTAAACAGAAAATCATCAAAGGTACAGAAGAACTCAACACCATCACCAACTAACAGAATTGCTTGAACTGACATTTATTTTTAAGCACCCATGGAACATGTCCCATGACAGACCATATTCTGGGCCATAAAATAAACCTAAACAAATTTAAATAACTGAAATTATATAGATTGTGTTTTCTGATCACAGTGGAATCAAAACTAGAAACTGGCCACACGCAGTGGCTCACACCCATAATCCCAGCACTTTGGGAGGCCAAGTTGGGAGGATCGCTTGAGCCCAGGAGTTGGAGACCAGCCTGGGCAATATAGTGAGATCTCATTTCTTTAAGAAAAAAAAAAAAGAAAGAAAACTAGAAAACAGTAACAGATAAAAAAAAATCTCCAAGCACTTGGAAACCAAAAATCACACTTTGAAATAATCCATAGGTGAAAGAAGAAATTTCAAGAGAAGTTAAAAAATATATACTTAAGAGAAAGAAAATGAAAATTCAACATATCAAAATTTATGAGACACAGTTAAAGCAGGTGCTGAGAGAAAAACTTATAGCACTATATGCTTACATTATACAAGAGAAAAAGCTTCAAATCAATAAGTGAAGCCCTCAACACAGAATACGAGAAAAAGGGAACAAAATAAACCCAAAGTAAGAAGAACAAAAATAACAAAGACCAGGAATCAATGAGATTAAAAAAAAGAAAAGTAATGGGCCAGGCGCATTGGCTCACACCTGTAATCCCAGCACATTGGGAGGCTGGGGTGGGTGGATTGCTTGAGCCCAGGAGTTCAAGACTAGCCTGAGCAACATGGCAAAACCCTGTCTCTACCAAAAAAAAAAAAAAAAATTAGCCCAGCATGGCATGCACCTGTAGTCCCAGCTACTCAGGAGGCTGAGGCAGGAGGATCACCTGAGCCCAAGAGATCCAGGCTGTAGTGAGCTATAATCACACCACGGTACTCCAGCCTGAGTGACAGAGTAAGACCCCGTCTCTAAAAACAAAACGGAAAAATAAAAAGAGTGTTCTGTGAAATGATAAAGATAACGGACCAACCTATAGCAAGGAAAAAAAAAAAAGACAAAAATTGCCAATATTAGGAATGAAATGTAATACCCCAAATGTCTAGGTTTCAATAAAAAATTACTAGTTTCAAGTATGTTCACAATTGTTCACTGAAGCATTTTTATGTTAGCTGATTACAATCTTTGTTAAACCATTTTACTATCTGTCATCTTGGTATTGGCATCTGTTTGTCTTTGACCAAGTTGAGATCTTCCTGATTCTCGATGAGTAATTTTTTATTGAAACCTAGACATTTGGGGTATTACATTATGAGACTCTGGATCTTATGCAAACCTTCGATTTTGGCTGGCTTCCTATGATACTATCTGGCTGGAGATCAGTGTTGGGGGCATTGTCTTGTTTCCACCAGGTGGTTGTAGAAGACCTAGTTCACCATTTGGCCTGTGTCCACATCTGAGAGCAGGCACTCCCTGTTACTGTTGGGTGGGGCTGAGAGTTTCAGCTCCCCACTAGGCCTCCACTGATACCTCCATCACTGATATTGGTAAGAATGCCTTGCTACTGTTTCCTGCATGGCCTCCAGTGACACTGCTGAGCAGAGGTGAAAATCCTGACTGTCCACTTGTCTCCTAACACAACCCCAGATAGGGTACACCATTGCTGTCTAGGCCCTACTCCATCTTTGCTGGAGAAGGTTGGGGTGGTCCAAAGTATTTTTCTGTGGTGTTTGGTGAGGAGTTTTCTGTCTAAAAGTTTGTCGTGTTGGCCGGGCATGGTGATTCATGCCTGTAATCCCAGCACTTTGGGAGGCAGAAGTGGGTGGATCACCTGAGGTCAGGAGTTTGAGACCAGCCTGGCCAACATGGTAAAACCCCATCTCTACTAAAAATACAAAAATGATCCAGGTGTGGTGGTGTGTGCCTGCAATCTCAGCTACTTGGGAGGCTGAAGCAGGAGAATCACTTGAACCCAGGAGGCGAAGGTTGCAGTGAGTGGAGATGGCACCACTGCACTCCAGCCTGGGTGACAGAGACTCAGTCTCAAAAAATAATAATAAAATAAAATAATAAAAGTTTTCTGTTTTGATAGGCTGTCCCTTTCCTGGTCATTTGGCTGGAGAGGAGAGGCTTTTCTTAGTTTCTTTTTTTTATTTTTTGTTCTTGCTGGTATGTACTTCTGGGTTGCTAGCTTCTCCAGCACCAACTCTGGAAGCAAAAAGAAATCTCAGGGAACATAAAACTGGGTTGTTCCTCAGGTCTCAAGGACTCTAGCTGTTCTGCTTTCTTTTCCTGATCTTTCAAAGTCTTATGTTTGCATTATATAAAATGCTCAGGGTTTTTAATTGTACTTAGTGGGAGGCATAGGGAAAAGCACACCTACTCCACCTTTTTGGAAGTGAAAGTCTGGCCAAGATTGAATTTTAAAATGAAAGCAACACAGGCAATACTATGAACAATTCTGTACATGTAAATTCGACAACTTAAACTAGTACCTTAAAGTACAAACTATCAAAATTCACCCAATATGAAATAGTTACAGGGTTATTCAAATTATCTATTAAAGAATTCAAATTTGCCATGTGCAGTGGCTTATGCCTATAATGCTGGCACTCTGTTAGGCTGAGGTGGGAAGACTGCTTGAGCTCAGGAGTTTCAGACCAGACTGACCAACATAGGAAGATTCCATCTCTACAAAAAATTCTTAAAAAATTCGCCGGGTATGGCAGCACACACCTATGGTCCCAGCTCTTGGGAGGCTGAGGTGGGAGGACTGCTTGGGCTTACTAGGAGGTTGAAGCTACAGTGAGCCATGATCATGTCATTTTGCTGCAGCCTGAGTGACAGAGCAAGCCCTCAAACAAAAATAAAAAGAACTCAAATTTATAGTTAGCAAATCCCCAAAAGAGAAATCTCCAGGTCCAGAATGTTTCATTGGAGAATTCTACCAAACATTTTAATAATAATTAACCCCAGCTGTACACCATTTCTTCCAAAAACTAGAAGACCAAGGACTATTACGCAACTAATTTTATAAGGCCAGTATTACCCTGAAACAATACAGATATAAATATCATGAGAGGTTGAGTGCACTGGCTCATGCCTGTAATCCCAGCACTTTGGGAGGCCAATGCTGGAGGGCTACTTGAGGTCAGGAGCTTGAGACCAGCCTGGGCAACATGGCGAAACACTGTCTCTCCAAAAAATACAAAAATCAGCTGGGCATAGTGGTCCACACCTATAATCCTAGCTACTCAGGAGGCTGAGGCGGGAGGATCACTTGAGCCTAGGAGGTGCTGAGCTCGAGATGGTGCCACTGCACTCCAGGCTAGGCAACAGAGTGAGACCTTGTCTCAAAAAAAAAAAAAATATATATATATATATATATGTAGAGAGAGAGAGAGAGAGAGAGAGAGAGAGAGAGAAAACTATAGGTCAATAGTCCTCAGAAATATAGACATAAAAATTTCCAACAAGATATTTGCAAATTAAATCAAGCAGTATAAAAAAATACACGATCCCTAATCAACTTGGTGTTACGAACCGAATTGTGTTATCCCCAAAATCTGTATGTTGAAGCTTTAACCTCCAATGTGACTGTATTTTGAGACAAGGCCTACAGGAGGAAATTAAGCTTAAATAAGATCATAAGGAAAAGGCCATGTGAGCACACAGTGAGAAGGCAGCAAGCAAGGAAGACAGCCCTCACCAGAAACTGAACTCTGTAAGATCTTGATCTAGAACTTCCAGCCTCCAGAACTTTGAGAAATAAATTTCTGTCGTTTAAGCCATCCAGCCTGTGATATTTTGTTATAGCAGCCCAAGCTAATACTCAGGTTTGTTTCAGCAATGCAAGGCTGGTTCAATATTCAAAAAAATCAATGTAATCTATAACATCAAAAAAATCAATGTAATCTATAACATTAACAGGCTGAAGAAAAAAATCACATGATCATATCATTTGATACAGATCATTTCATTTGACAAAATTCAAACCCGTTCATGAAAAAAACTACAACACATTAGGAGTAGAGGTGAACTTCCTCAACTTGACAAGGAACATCAACAAAAAACCCTATAGTTAACATCATACTTAATATGTTAAAAGAACGAATGCCTTCCGCCTAAGATTGGGAACAAGGCAAGGATAAAATGATCTTTACTTGTAGATGACATGATGGTCTACACAGAAAATCCTATGGAATCTCGTTTTTTAAAAAATAAAACTGCCAGAACTAGGTAATTCAGCAAGGTTACAGGAATACAAGATCAACACACAAAAATTGATTGGATTTGTATACTAGCAATGACCATGTGGAAACCGAAATTATAAATACAATACCATTAACAATTGCTCAAAAAACACTTAAGTATACATCTAGCAAAATGTGTATATGACTCGTTTGCTAAAAACTACATCATATTGATGAAAGAAATCAAAGATCTAAATAAATGGAAATCTGGAAGGTTCAAATTTCCCCAAGTGATATAAGTTTAATGCAATCCTTATGAAAATTCAGCAAGATTTTTTGTATATATGGACAAACTTATTATAAAATTTGAATGGAAAGACAAAGAAGGTGGAATAGCCACAGCACTTTTGAAAAATGAATAAAGTGGGAAGAAACAATTTACCTGATTTTAAACTTTGGCCTATGCCTCACATCTTCTACAAAATTAATTCAAAATGGGCCAGGCGTGGTGGCTCACACCTGTAATCCCAGCACTTTGGGAGGCTGAGGTGGGCAGATGACAAGGTCAAGAGATTGAGACCATCCTGGTCAACATGATGAAACCCCGTTTCTACTAAAAATACAAAAATTAGCTGGGTATGGTGGCGCCCACCTGTAGTCCCAGCTACTAGGGAGGCTGAGGCAGAACAATTGCTTGAACACAGGAGGTAGAGGTTGCAGTGAGCAGAGATCCCGCCACTGCACTCCAGCCTGGCAACTGAGCGAGACTCTGTTTAAAAAAAAAAAATTAATTCAAAATGGTTCATGCATTTAAATGTAAAACTATAAAACTCTTGAAAGAAAACATAGGAGAATATCTTTGAGACATAGAGCTAGGTGAAAAGTTCACAGTACGCCATTAAAAGCATGCTCCAAAAGAAAAAATATCAGTAAATTGAACTTCATCAAAATCACAAACTTTTACTTTGTGAGCGACAATGTTAACAGGATGAAAAGTCAATCTATTAACAGACTGGGAGAAAATATTTGCAAACCACATATTTGAAAATGGATTCGTATCTCAAATTTATAAGTAATTCTCAATATACAATAGTAAAAAAACAAAGAATCTGATTAGAAAACAGGCAAAAGACAAAGATACATGTCACTGAAAAGAGTATATGTATGGCAAATAGAAAGCTCTGTCAAAAAACCTTTTTATCTAACTCCTAGATAAATATAGGCAAGTCTGAGTAACTTCATATCATGGGGCTAAATAGGCCTGAATTTATGTAGTACTTAAAAATGTTAATTGAAGTCATTTGATTTCGAAAATCTGTTGAAGGACATGAAAACAAATTCTTTATTAATGTTCCAATATAATTTGATATCACAAAGATTTAATTTTTAAGGTGACTTACAAAATCTAGAAAGTAAAAAAATCACAAGACATCGTTTGACTCATGCAAAATGATGTTAGTTAAGGGTTGCTGCAATAAGCAGCTGTAGTTAAGGAAATTAGGTACTCCAAAGTTTAGGTACTCCAGCCAAATCCCAAATAGGTGGAGCCTCCAAAATGGCTGGCTCATATTGAAAGCCAAAAGGGAAATCCAAGAAAGATGATAAAAGTATGGAGATCTCCATTAAATTCAGGAAATAAGATAAACATATTCCATAACAAAATTGTTCTGAAAGTGTCATCCCCACGCTAGTGGCATCAGCATCATGTCGGGAATTGTTAGAAATGCAAATTCCCAGACCTCATACCTCAGATTCTACTGAATAAAAAAACTGGGGGTGAGGTTTAGAAATCTGTTCTAACAAGCTCTCCAATAATTCTGATGCACCCTAAAATTTGAGAATTACTGTTCCATAGGAAAGGCTATATACTACAGTACAAGTCCTATTGATATTTTCCTTTTTTTTCCTCATCATAACATTTTGTCGCCTGGGCTGGAATGCAGTGGCGTGATCTCGGCTCACTGCAACGTCTGCCTCACAGGTTCAAGCGATTCTCCTGACTTAGCCTCCCGAGTAGCTGGGATTACAGGCACCCGCTACCACGCCCGGCTTAATTTTTTTTTGTTTTTTTTTGTATTTTTAGTAGAGACAGGGTTTCACTACGTTGGCCAGGCTGGTCTCAAACTCCTGACCTCGTGATCCACCCACCTCGGCCTCCCAAAGTGCTGGGATTACAGGTGTGAGCCACTGTGCCCAGCTGATATTTTCTAAAAAATAAAAACTGATATACCTACCAAGAGCAGCCAGTTCAGAATTTCATTAAGGAATTCAATATGATCAATAATTTAATAGCCTGCCTTGTTGTTCCATTAAAATTAAGAGTTTCATAAGACAGGCAAAGAATTATGGGAAACAAGAGATTCAACAAAAATTCACAGCAGTTATAATGGTAAATATTTGAAGCTCATGGAACAAGTATTAGAATACTGAATCCACACATGAATTAAGAGTGCATATCCCTAGATTTGAGTACAAGTTAAACTCTTTTAGGCCTTAAAATTACTGTTCTTAGGCTGGGTGTGGTGGCTCTCGTATTTAATTCTAGCACTTGGGAGGCCGAGGTGGGCGAATTACTTGAGGCTAGGAGTTTGAGACCAGCCTGGCCAACATGGTGAAACTCTGTCTCTACTAAAAATACAAAAATTAGCTGGGCATGATGGCATGTGGCTGCAATCCCAGCTGTTCAGGTGACTGATGCACGAGAATCGCTTGAACTCAGGAGGCGGAGGTTGCAGTGAGCCGACATCACACCACTGCACGCCAGCCCAAGTGATAGAGCGAGACCCCGTCTCAAAAAATTTTTTAAAAATTAAATTACTGTTCTTAACTTGTTGCCCCATTCTTCCTACCCTATTTATCCATGGCTCACTCATCAGATAACATTTTTAAAGTAGTATGCTGGACATTTTCCACTTAGCCTAAAAGATTAAAATCACCTCCAATGAGTGGACAATTGATACTGACTTATGAACAAGACCAAAGTCAAGATGTTAGTTACTCTCAATAATCCTTGGAGTATCAATGAATGGTGATGGTCAACTTAGCACTAAAGCTGCTATAGTTGTATAAAAATACTGACAACAAGGCCATGAAAATGCTCAACTCCTATGTTCATTCATGATGATATTCTGATTTTTAGGAGGCAGGAGATGGTGTTGATGATGAGCTAGTGAGTTTTGGGACATTTGCTGAGCAAGGCTGTGGAGCTTTCCTTAACAGAGTATGGACAGCCTCTCTGTGGGTAGGACAGCTTCGGCTTCTCAAAATGATTCCAACAAGCATTTATGGAGCGTGACTAGGTATTAAGAATCTAGTACTAGGAGCAGAGAATTCAAGGATGTTATCTCTGCTCTTAAAAAAATCTAACATGTAATAGAAATAGATGGATGTACAATGAGATCTACAATTTCTTACAGTAACCAGCAGGTCCCACTAGCTCCTTTATTTGGCATTCTACATTCTATTCTATTCATTCACTCAAACTTTTACTGAACATTTTATTTAATGCCAACCTTTGTGTAAAGTACTGGAAACACAAAGACCAGAACGAAAAAATGGCTTCCAAAACAAGTCACTACTCTTGAGCTGAACTTATTACTTCCTCTGGCAGAAAAGTCCTTTCCTCTTTCTACAAAACCAAAGCCTTCTCCTACTTCAATTTTCTTCTCAGGTCTAATGTAAATGAAGGTCATGTGCTTATAGCTAACTCAATTATTTTAGTAATCCCCTTTTATTTGGGTTTATGCATTTTACAAACTCTATGTTTTTGGCCCTCTATTTATACATACCATTACTTTAAGGCCCTATTATATTGCAATTTCCCACAGGTGTTTTTATAGTTTGAATGTGTCCCCAAAAGTTTGTGTATTGGAACCTTAATTCCCAACATGGCGGTGTTGGGAGGTGGGGTCTTTAAGAGACAATTGGGTACTGAGGGTGGAGCTCTCATGAATTCACTAATGCTGTTATAGCGGCAGTTAGTTCTTGTGGGAATGAGATCCTGCAGGAGTGGATTAACTCTCACAAGAGTGGGTCATCATAAAAGTGAGCTTGGCTCACTCTTGTTGGCTCTTAAACACATGTTCACTTGTCCTTCCTCTTTTCTGACACATTATGACACAGTATAAAAGTCCCTGTCAGAAGCTGCTGTCATGCCCTTAGACTTCCCAGTCTCCAGAATTGTGAGCCAAATATTTCTTTATAAACTAAACAGTCTCAGGTATTGTTATAACAATGGTAAACAGACTAAGACAGGCAATATGTAATTAATTCTGTTTCTCTCAGAAGACTAATAAGTGCTGCTGATTGTTGAGTCAGACTTGGTTGGAAATCCTTGTCTCCAAAATTTTATCATAATTTCAGATTGGACTTCAAATGGTTTTATCCTATGAATGGGCACATACTACGTCCCTAAATACATAAGTCTGACTTTAACTACTGATGTATTACAGCCTGGTAAAATATGCCACTGGTCTGAGTGAATTGGTGAACATGGTATGATTTTGTAATGTATAATCAGCAACTCTAAGTTTCTCGCCAAGCAGCACACAGATAACCATGAGAGCATTCATTCCCTAAGTCAAAGATGCATGCATGCAAATACCTGAGAGAAGGCTGTGGAACAGTGTCTGGACTGGCTGGTACCTGGACTCCCTTTTCCCATTCTTCCTTCCATGTATCAGCAAAGAGGTAATAGCTATCAGGATTAATGTGGTGAGAATCTGGAATTTTCATGGCACTGATGAGGTCCTTCCGGAACACCTGGGAAGATATTACACATATCTTGAGAAGACCATCACCATGTAACTGATACCATTCAATGTTCTCCTTTAAAAAAGGCCATCCCCATCCACTCTACTTCCAACAAGAGAAACATCTCTAACTTCCTAAATGGCCAGATCAACTTCTGGCCATTTAGGAAGTTTGGAAAGGTTTGAAGTACTGACAAGGAAGTCAGCTTATTTGGGATTTAATAAAGGGTAATGGAGTCCTTCCTGAATTATTTTTTTGGGCTCTCTAAATTTAAACCAACAATACAGGTTACTCAAAACAGTTTGTGCAAACAATCCTCAACTCAAATTAAGCAACAAGTATCCACTGAATTTTAGACCTATAGAAAAGTTACCAAAATAGTACAGAGTTTCCATATATCCTTCACTTAGTTTCCTCTAATTGTTTATACTTTTTTTTTTGAGACAGTGTCTTGCTCTGTCACCCAGGCTGGAGTGCAGTGGCCCAATCTTGGCTTACCACAACCTCTGCTTCCCGGGTTCAAGCGATTCTCTTGCCTCAGCCTCCTGAGTAGCTGGGATTACAGGTGCACGCCACCATGCCCAACTAAGTTTTGTATTTTTAGTAGAGACAGGGTTTCACCATGTTGGTCAGGCTGGTCTCGAACTTCTGACCTTGTGATCCGCCTGCCTCAGCCTCCCTGTTTACACTTTATATAACCAGAGTTCAATGACCAAAACCAGGAAAGTAGCACTGCTATAATAATATTAACTAATCTATAGACTTCATTCAGATTTTCGCTAGTTTTCTCCCTAATGTCTTTCTGTTCCAGAATTTAATTTTTTTTTGTTTTTGAGACAGAGTCTCACTACGTTACCCAGGCTGGAATACACTGCATAATTTTGGCTCACTGCACCCTCCACCTCCTGGGCTCAAGTAATCCTCCCACTTCAGTCTACTGAGTAGCTGGGAATACAGGCACTTACCACCAGCCCAGCTGATTTTTGTAAGTTTTTTGTAATTTTTGTAGAGACAGGTTTTCAACAGGTTGCCCAGGCTGGTCTCAAACTCCTGAGCTCAAGCAATCTGCCTGCCTTGACCTCCCAAAGTGCTGGGATTATAGGCGTGAGGCATAGTGCCTGGCCTTAGAGTGCCTTTAATGAGTCAGTGATTAAGTAGTGGTGGCAAATTTCCAATTTGCTAAACTACTATCTTTGGGAAAGATGGTGTTGTGGGAAATCCTTCCTTAGATCTGGAAAGTGATTGTCAATATCCTAAGATATTTCATTATTTTCCAAGTGATAGTCTTTACAAAATATATCAATTTATTACAAAATCATGCTTTGGGCTTGATTAATAATGAATAATGTCAAATGATCTAATTACAAAGCATAAGGCGTATCTTCAAACTTGACATAACTGCTTATGAAATCTGCTCTATATAGTTTCCTAACCTAAAAACATACTGCAGTGGACTGAATGGTGGTCTCCAAAAAGATATGCCCACATCCTAGTTCCCAGAAATTATGGATATTACCTTATTTGGGAAAAGGGTCTTTGCAGATGTAATTAAGTTAAGAATCTTCAGATCAAGATACCATTCTAGAATATCCAAGTGGGCTCTTAGTCCTTACAAGAGAAAGACGGAGGGAGATTTGAAATGGAAGAGGGGGAGGCAGTGTGATCATGGAAGCAGAGATTAGAGTGATTCATTGATCCACAAATCAATGAATACCGACATCCACCAAAAGCTGGAAGAGGCAAAGAATGAATCTCTCTTAAAACCTATGGAGGGAGCACACTGGCTGATTTACTTTTGGCCTTCATACTGTGAAATAATAAATTCCTCTTGTTTTAAGATACCTTGTTTGTGTTAATTTGCTATTACAGCCCTATAAAACTATACACATGCTTACCAAACAGAAGAGTAACTTGAAGACTCTAGACAAAGATATACAAAAGCAGAGGCCAATGAAATCTGGTCCTTGTCTATGGCTTCAGAAATACCCAAATTTCCATGAAGGTGAAGTCTGGGAAACACCAACCAATACATACCTGTTTTTCTTAAGCAAATAAAAACTAAATCCAATGACTGTTATAATTTTCTTCCCCTTTAGAGAAAAACAGCAGGCATATGATAAGCCCAATTTCAAATTTACAAGCTAGCCAGATTAAAGAGCATGAGATCTAAGTTTTCTAGAGAAGCATTTTTACTTAAGGCAGAGTGTGAGAGGCTGCTTTATCTTGCTATAGAAGTCAAACATCTCAAACATGAGGCAGAACATAAAATGTTGAGTGATGGGAATGCCAGTTCAGTACTCAGGCAGAAGATATCTGCAAAGTGATATAAAATATATTTACCAGACTGGTCTCATTAACTTACTTCTGGTAAGAAAACGCATTTTTAAAGTTTATAAACTGAAAACAAAATAACTATAGCATATCCTGATTAGTGAGGAGAGTTTTATATACACACAGTGGCATACATGTATATATTTGTATATATTTTCATAATGAAACAATAAAAGAATAAACCAAAAACAATGAAAAGGGTTAACTCTGCAGAGTGAGAAGAAAACAGAGAAGGGAGAGAGACTTACAGAAAAGTTACCAAAATAGTTGAGCTGAATCTAGCTGGATCTCTCCGTATATTTTGTTTTACAGTTTGAAGTTTGAAGCAGGCAAATATTTTATATAATTAAAAAATCTTAAAGGAATATGAGTCTGAGACAGACCACCTGGATTGGTATACTGGTTTCACTACTGAGGAGCTTTCAGCAAGTTATCCAAATTCTACGTCTCAACTTGTCTATAAAATGGGGATAATAACACTCACCTCATAGGGGTTGTTGCAAAGATTAAATGGTTGAATTTGCATAAAGAACTAAGCATGGTATGGAACTCACAGTAACTTCTAAATAAATGATAGATCCTGCTATTTTACTATCATCATCGTAGCATTCCTTCTAAAATTGGAAAGAAGTATATAACTGAGTTCTTCTGTGTAGTCCATAAAGTAATTGTTGATGGAGTAAGAGAGATATGAGTTCATAGCCCAGTTAAAATGTGCATGGTTTGGCTCCCAAAGACAGGGTTCCCAAGCAAGAGCTCCATCAGGAACTAACATTCCAAAGGCCACAAGGCAATGTAGAAACTTCACAAAATAAAACATAGCCATTTGTCACTAAATTAAAGATAATGAAGGAGGGATCTAGATGCTGACCTGATCTTTCTAGGTAATGAAGTTGAGAAGTTTTACAAGTTCTTAATAGTGTGTCTATTTTACATGCACTGGTAGTCTTCCCAAAAGTTCCTGAAACAAAAAGGCTTTGTACTTTTCAGATAACTGTTCATTTATGGTCAAAGAGGGGATTCACTGGCTAACATACAGTCCAGAAGCTATGCCAAGCCCAACACTGTGTGCACATCTGGCCTGTCAGATGCTTGCAGAAACAAAGGAGGCCTCACTATGAATTCAATTAGAACATCAATGCTTAACCTGCCAGAGCCACAAAATGAAAATACCCTTTGCAGACAACTCTGGCTTTTATTGCTCTCATTAACATCTCTCAGTTGGCAGTTTTTTAAAGCACAGCTAGTCTGAACATTTGTATGACATTTTTCATAGGAAAAGTCAAAACATTAACTTCCTGTATGACACAAAGAGGAACACTGTCTGGTCCATGTGAATAAAGCAGAGAGATTGATCGATTTTGATTCAGTCACTGAAATCTAAAACTATATATAACTGACCACAAACTGACATGTCACCCAAAAAGCATAAAACAGCCACAAACTGGTAATTATATTTAAGCAAAAGGAATTAATTATAATTATACAATCTTTAGGCAAAAAAGTTGTCAGATTATCCAGAAGAATAACAGAGAAAACTTAGCAAAGAACACTGTGCCTAAAACCCTTAAAAACTCAGTTCTTATTAACAAAGGTACCCAGTATTGTCAAGATATTGCATCCCATGATTTTTTTCAATGAATCAAAAAGCTTATTCAACTTCTAAATTTAAAACTTTAAAGCACATGGAAATATTTTTCAAATAGTTTAAAATAATTCTCAGGTTTCTTATAAAGAATAAACATAACATTTTGATGGTTATGGGCTAACACCAACTGCAACATCAATTACTATAAAGCAATGTACCTTTGGGTTGCTTAAGTTGGATTATTCTCTTTCCCCCATATCAAACAGAGGCATAATGGAGAAGGGAGCAACAAAGTCTGATTTAGAGATCTGAGCAATTTTCGCACAAGAAATAACATTTGAAGGCTGCTTTACAAATTATTCTCCCTTTCCTCAGTGTCCCTTTTTGTGTAACAAGTATGTGCTTGCAGTTTAATGCTTCTTATCTTCTGTAGGTCAGAAAACCAAATAATTAAGCTTGTTAGAAATATAGGTAAAACGATGTAAACAGGCTTTACTAGAGAGTATGTAGTGCTCTCCACTGAATTAAAATATATGAGCTTTCATTTTGTTGCTATGAAAGTCTTGCATAATCAGACTCCAGGCCTACAGATGATATGCAGTCAATGTGTGGTTTTTTGCTTTTGGTTTTTTTTTTTGAGATAGAGTCTTGCTCTGTTACCCAGGCTGGAGTGTAATGGCGCAATCTCTGCTCACTGCAACCTCTGCCTCCCAGGTTCAAGCGATTCTCCTGCCTTAGCTTCCCGAGTAGCTGGGATTACAGGTACATGTCACCACAGCCAGCTAATTTTTGTGTTTTCAGTACAGATAGGGTTTTACCATGTTGGTCAGGCTGGTCTCAAACTCCTGACCTCGTGATCTGCCCACCTCGGCCTCCCAAAGTGCTGGGATTACAGGCATGAGCCACCGCACCTGGCCGGAGTCAATGTTTTAAGGAAGTTTGATATGTTTTACACACCAGACTAGTAGGTGAAAATATCCTGGCTTTTGATAAAGAATGGAAGACTTTTTAATAGCCTCCCAAAGTGCTGGGATTACAGGTATGAGCCACAGCGCCCAGCCAGTTACTATGTACTTTTTCTAAGGATTAAAAAAACAAAACAAAACAAAACAGAAACCTTTATGAGTATGGGCCCTTTTAAGAATCAGATGAAGGCTACTATCTCAGAAAAAAAATTAACAAAAACATACCCTTAAAAATCTGTATACGATTTTCAGAAGGTAAACAAAGCCCCTGAACCATACAGGGGATTCACATATCCTTAGATACTCTTCTCTACAGGTTAAATCAGAGGGAGGCATGCATAAGAATCTCACTGATACACTAAATAGCAAAGAAAATATGTATCTTTTAATGCAGCCTATTAATCCCCTGCAAAAAGGATAATTTATATTGTACTTCAGTGACTAATTCCTAGTAAAATCATAAGGCTCAAGAATTCTGGTTTTATCTCAGACCTATAGTCAGAAAACAAAACGAAACAAAAAGCCTCCCATCTTTATAATAAGCAAATGGCAGGACCATCTTTATAATAAGCAAATGGCAGGACAGGCAGCAAATTAACAAATTTTCATGAATCTATCAGAGAAATGAATCATAGCATAAATAGCCAATTCAGAGAGACAGGTGCCTGCAGGGAGACACAGGGCAAAGCCTTTGCTTACCTGTGGCAGAAGCCACAGCAGGAACATTAAACTGAAAATTTTGAATTGCTGGATGCTGCATGGGGACTGATATGAGAATATGAAGTTCCTGGGGGCTGTAGTTACTGGGGGGCCCCACCTGCTTGCAAGCTTTTTCTTCAGGAACTCAATTAGGCTCACACAGGGAAGATAGGGTGGGACCAGGGGGGCGGTACCTGGAGAAAGCACCAGAGCAGTGCTGCCTGGGTACTCAGTGCTTAGTGCCCTGGTTCTCTTACCAAAAAAAAGGCTTCATCTGCAGGAGAAAGGTATCAAGTGAGGGCAATGGTATAATTTCATTACTGCTGGGAGAAGGGAAAGTATCCAGCCTCAGCCTCCCTGTTACCTAAGAGACAAAAAGCCTTAATCTACAGGAGAGAGAACCTCAAGGACAAAGGCTGAGAACATAAGAAGATACCTACTACAGGCCAGTAAGGGAATGGGGGCAGGGGCAAAAAAGCTCTACCTGTGAAGACTACGTTCCCCACCACCACGTCCACCCGCAGAAATCAGACCACTATGGACCCTAAAGGCTAAGAATTAATGAAAAGATTAGAGAATGCTGCCCCTCCTCCATGCTCTCTACTATGCTAAAAACTTCAGGAATAATAACATTGGCTAACAGCTTGGGAGAGCGGCAAGAAACAAAATTCCTATGAGAGCAAGCACAAAGAGACCTTAAGCCAAGAGGAGGGACAAAAACAGGGTCACTAGAAGAATTTGAAGTCTCTGGTGCTCACAGCAATAACAAATTTCAAACATTCTCATATATTGCTGGTGTGACTGAAAAATGATGAGCCCCTCTGGAAAACAGCCTCGTAGTTCTTTAAATAGTTAAATGGTTAAGTAGAGTTACTATATGACCCAACAATCCACTCCTATGTGTATAGTCAAGACAACTGAAAACATACATCAACATAAAAACTTGTACCTGAATGTTCATAGCAGAATTACTCATAATACTCAAAAAGTAGAAACAACTCAAATGTCCATCAAATGATGAACAGATAAACAAAATGTGGTATACTGATAAAATGTAGTATCATTCAGTCATAAAAAGAAATGAAGTACTGACACATGCTAAACATGAAAGGTGGAAACATTATGTTCAGTGAAAGAAGTCAGACACAAAGGGTGCATATTGTATGATTCCATTTATATGAACTGTCTAGAATAGGCAAACCCATAGAGAAGGAAGGTAAATTAGTGGTTGCCAGGGGGTTACAGGTAGGGAGATTAGGGAATAACTGCTAATGGGTAAGGGGTTTCTTTCTGGAGTGATGAAAATATTCTAAATTATGATTGTGGTAATGTTTACACAACTCTGAACACACTAAACCCATTGAATTATACACTTAAAATGGGTGAATTGTAGGCTGGGCACAGTGGCTCACGCCTGTAACCCCAGTACTTTGTGAGGTCGGGGCGGGAGGATCACAAGGTCAGGAGATTGAGACCATCCTGGCCAACATGGTGAAATCCCGTCTACTAAAATTACAAAAATTAGCTGGGCATGGTGGTGCATGCCTGTAGTCCCAGCTACTCGGGAGGCTGAGACAGGAGAATCACTTGAACTCGGGAGGTGGAAGTTGCAGTGAGCCAAGATCATGCCACTGCACTCCAGCCTCCAACTAAAAAAAAAAAAAAAGGTGAATTGTATGCTATGAGAATTATATTTCAAGAAAAGATGTCAAAAAATGTGTTTTTAAAAAGGGTGATTATTGGAGTGTCAATGTATACCACCTGAGAGGTCTTGATGTTTACTCCCTCCCAGCAATAATGAGGCACCTCTCCTCCTGAATGTGATGTTGGCAGACTGGGTAGGGAGCCTGGGCTATTACCATCACCCATCAGTAAGGTGGTACCTTCACTACTACCACAGCCCCCATCATCAGTGGGGGCAACAAGGTGGTAGAAATTTCCACCTCTATGAAGTAGTAGAGATTCCCCAGCCCTGCTTCCCAGAGAGAGAAAGAGCTAGGATGGGGAGCTTAGGAATTCTATAACAGGTAGTAAAGAATCAGCACCCGTCTTCTCCACTGATGTGGTTATAGCAGAGGACTGCTAAAACAGAAAATTTAAATAAGACTTGGTGTCTAATGACATAATACTAAAAAATAGGATACAACAGAAAATCACTCATCATACTAGAACTAGAAATGAGAAGAGACAGTCAACAAGCATCAACACTGAGATCACACAAATGTTAGAATTATCTAACAAGGATTTTAAGACATCCAGGATAAAAATGTTTCAACAAGAAATTACAAACACTTTTGAAACAAAAAAACAGAAAGTCTCAGTGAAGAAATGGAATATATAAAGAATAACCAAATGGAAATTTTAGGATGGAATAATATAATTACTGAAATAACAAACTCATAAGAGGCTCAACGAATGAATGGAATTAATGAACAGAAGACAGAACCAATGAAGAAGAGAAATTATTCAATCTGATCAACAGAATATACACTGAAAAAAAATGAGAAGAGCCTGAGTGACCTTTGGGAAAATAACAAAAGATCTAACATTTATGCAATTGAAGTCCCAAAAGGAGTGGAAAAAGAAGGTAGAGTTGAAAAATATTTGAAGAAATAATGGCTGAAAATTTCCCAAACTTAGTGGAAGATACAAATCTACAGATTCAACACGCTGACTAAAGCCCAAAGAGGATAGCCAAAAGAAATCCATGCCCAGGTATATCATAATCTAACTTTTAAAAACTAAAGACAAGGAAAAATCTCAAAAACAACTAGGAAAGAAATGACTACCTCAAGGAGAACAACCTGCTTGAATGGGGGCAGATTTCTCATCAGAAACCAAGGAAGTAGCACATTTTTCGAGTGCTGAAAGTACTGTAAAACCAGAATTCTATATCAAGTAAAAATATCCTTCAGGAATGAAGGTGAAATCAAGACATTCTCAGATGAAGGAAAACTAAGCAGATTTATCACCAGCAGACCTATCCTAAAAGAATAGCTAAAGGAAGTTCTTCAAACAGAAACAAATGAACAAAAAAGAAAAATGGGAACATCAAAAATAAAGAAGAGTACCAGTATGTCATATTTCTTAAGTGAACCTTAAAACAATTGTTTGAAGCAAACAGAGGCAGAAGGTAAGCCCAGGAAAATCAGAAATTGAGAGAAAAGTGATATTCTGTTATTAGAAATAGGACATAAAAATGACACTTTGAAAAAAGCAGCCAATGGTGGCCAGGTGTAATGGCTCATGCCTGTAAGCCCAGCACTTGGGAAGGCGGCGGTAGGTGGATCATAAGGTCAGGAGTTTGAGACCAGCCTGGCCAAGATGGTGAAACCCCATTTCTACTAAAAATACAAAAATTAGCCGGGTGCCTGTAATCCCAGCTACTTGGGAGACTGAGGCAGGAGAATCGCTTGAACCTGGGAGGCAGAGATTGCAGTCGGCCGAGATTGTGCCACTGCACCCTAGCCTGGGCAACAGAGCAAGACTCAGTCTCAAAAAAAAAAAAAGAGCCAATGGCAATATTGCTTCAGTTTCAGGAGCCAAATAGGAAAAAAGAATTCACAGTGGTTCCACCTGATTCCTCAAAGGCCACCTTCAAACTCACCTGTGAGTAGTGTGTGCTTGTCACTTCTGCCAATTCCCACTTACTTTTACAGGTTCCTCTCATATTCTACTTGCTGCCTGAGTTCCCAGCCCTTGTTCAATTCCAGGTTTGTTCTCTCTATTCTTGAGTTTTGCTCCCACTTCATTATGGAAAGTTTGATTATAACTACTCATGAGAAAACACTGGTGTTGTCCCATATTTCTTAACTGCCAAAGTTTCAACAAATGTTTACTATACAATTATTTTACCCTATATAATATGTCCAATGCATACTGGTTAATAAAATAGGATTCAGTATGAATGAAAACCTGAATTTCAGTTCTGCTTTTTTTAAATGACTCTGGGCAAGTAACTTAACTTCTCTGAGCCTCATAACCTGCAAAACAAACAAACAAACAACAAACTGGAAAGTACCTACTTTATGGTGTTATTAGAGGAATAGAACAAGAGGATATTACTTCCCTGATGTGCTTGATTATAAAAATCACCTGAGTCACTTCTTAAATTCCAGATTCCAGGTACTTTTCTTGGAAATACTAATTCAGTAGTGTCACAGGGTAGGGTGAGTCTGGAATCATTATTTTAAAAAAGCATCCAAGGAGAGTCTCATAATTGTTTAAATTTGGGAAACAAATTAATGTAAAGCTTTTGGCACATAAAATTTCAATAAATGGTAGCTATGAGAGGTAGGTATGATAATGTCCATGTTATCTTGACAAATTATTTCAGAGAGATGAAATAAGCCAGCAAAGCAGCACATGGGATCAAGCTCTTCTAATGCAAAGGCTAGTTTTGTCCTACAACATTACCAAGTTTTCCTTTTTATAACAGAATATGAAATTATAAAGGAAAACAATTTGCTTTCAGCAGCCCAGGTCCCCTATCCCTTGCAACAAAAAGACTACTATTACCATTGCCTGGGAGGCAGTAGGCCTCAAAACCCAAAGCCCTTGAATTGCCTTATGTCCTAAGATTAGCTGTCCTGTCCTCCTAAAGGGGTAGGTGGCAAAGTTTCTTTCTCACCATTCTGTAGTCAAAGTATCCTCTGGACAGATGGGAAATTTCTTCTACTCCTGTTTATGTGTGTTATATTCCCTAAGTTTTTCTGTATGACATGGACATATATAAACTCTGACATTCTATTGTGCCCAGAAAAATCCCTGGCAAAAGAAACAAATGAAAAGTGACCTCCAAGGAAGAGAGAAATGCCCTCTGGTGCACACCCGAAAGTATCCCCCCAAAGAGTCACTCCCTTTTCATGAAGGTGGTGGGACCTATGACTTGCTTTTAAACAATAGAATATGGCAAACATGATGGGATGTCATTCCTTTAAGTCACATTATAAAGCAAATGTGATGGGGATGCCACTCCCACGATTATATTAAGTTATATAACATTCCATCTTAGCTGACTGGAGGGAAAGACTCTCCTTGCTGGCTCTGAAAAAGTATGCTGCCATGTTGTGAGAGGATCTATGGAAAAAGCCATGTGGCAAGGAACTGTAAGTGGCCTTTAGAAACTGAGAGCACTCTCTACCAAAAGCAAGCAAGAAAACAGAAATCTCAGTCCTTCAGCTCCAAGGAGACAAATTCTGCCTACAACATGAATGAACTTGGTGACAAATTCTTCCCTAGGCAAGCCTCCAGATGAGAACACATCCCATTTTCCACAGTCATTTCAGCCTTGAAAGACCCTGAACAGAGAATCTAATCACATCATGCCCAGATTACTGACCCACAGAAACAGAGATATAAGTGTGTGCTGCTTTAAAACACAAATTTAGTGATAATTTGTAATGCAGCAATACATAACTAATATATTCTCTGTTCCTTTAGAGCTAAGGAAGTCTACTCATAGTAGAAATGAAGAAATACAAGGCCATTTTATCACCACTTAATTATCACAGAGGAAAGTCTGTAGGATCCACTAAACCATTAGCAAGTCTAAGGGGAACCCTAGCACTTTGCTGCCCTTTGCACAGAAGATGACTAGCCTCATAATAATTGACCTATTCTTTCTGGTCCACCAGTGCTCCAAAGGCTGTAAGGACCCATCACAGCCCATGGCCCAGATGATTTTTAATGTAGTCCATCCACAACCTACTCACCTATCCCTTTCTGTACTATCTCTCCTCACCTGCTAACTTAGCTTTTTCCAATCATAGGCCAGGAGATCTCTAGATCCTTCCCAATTCCCCTAGTCTGGCTCTCTTTTACTTCCTGGTTCGGGGAGGAATATTCTAAAGCCAGGCACTATGTGTCATCACCAAAATGAAATCACAGTGTGAAGATTATTGTTTTCCTAAAGGAGACAGAAAATGGAATATTTCTTGGAAAAAAATTAGTTCATCGAAAACAAGCCTACCCACTGACACATTCTTTATTCCTCACATTTCCAGATTCTGGGTATTGTTGATCTATAGGCAGGAGGCAGCCATCTGTCTTTTTAAAAGCTGTCTTAGTTTATTTAGTATAGCTATAAAGGAATACCTGAGGCTGAGTATTTATAAAGAAAAGAAGTTTATTTAGCTCATGGTTCTGCTGGCTGGAAGATTCAAGATTGGGCAGCTGGTAAGGGCCTCAGGCTGCTTCCACTCATGGTGGAAGGCAAAGGGGAGCTAACGTATGTGGAGATCACATGGTGAGAGAAGCAGCAGGAGAGAATGGGAAGACGTGCCAGACTCTTTAATAACCAGCCCTCAAGGGAACTAACAGAGTGAGAACTCACTTACCCTCTGGACTGGGAGGGCATTAATCTATTTATAAGGGATACATTTCCATGATCCAAACACCTCCCATTAGGCCGGGACCTCCAACATTGGGATATAATTTCAACATGAGGTTTTGGGGGGACAGGCATCCGAACCATAGCTTAAGTCTAAAAATTGAAAAAATGATCTCACCTCAGCAGGTTTCTTGTGTTCGTTTGGAATTCTTGACTTGATCCTATACATTGAGCCAGAAGTAAAGGAAGTGGAAGGACCTGGAAAAGATAATTAGAAAAAAATACTGAGATGCATTACCTACTAAAATAACTAAATGTTGTAAAACTAAATGTCATCCAAGAGAATATGAAAGATATGATGGAGAAACTAGAGAGTTTATATTACTGAAGAAAACAAACTGCACTAAAGAGTGCTTCATGATGGAGTTTAGTGATATTTATAGATGGTCTGCTACAGTGCAAAAGCTTCAACAATGCTAAGGATGAGATTATCTGATTTGGTATAATCACACCTCATAATGTTTTGGAACACAATTCGTGTTCCACTTGGAGAAAAAGTATCTCCAAAAACAACTGGAAAAACTACAAATGTAGAGCAAGTAATCTGTGTATCCTTCAGCACTTCCCCGAAGGCTACTGCTAATAAGGTATTGCCTTTTACAAATGATGACTGACTCACAGTCAAACAGTTAGTACCTAAACTGCAATTAGGATCAGGGGCTACAATTTATGCTCTTGTACTTTTCTTCCTTTCTAGAGAAGCTGTGTTAAAGCATTACTAGATTTGGCTTTTGTTGTTTCGGTAAATGAAAAGTGAAAACAGTTATATGCCACACACAACCAATTCTTCTAATTTATCTATCTCTAACGAAATTTCAGTAAGAAAATGGTGTCCTGAATTTTCCTTCTCAGAAACATTTAACCATTGAAAAAAAAGCATGAGATGGCTTATCTTCAGTAGATTTCAAGTCAAAGGAAAAATCCCCAAGGGATATAGACAGAAAGGTTACCAGCTGGCAGCTGGTTCTACTCACTCTCGTCTGAACTGTCACTGCTGCTGAGAGGCCTATGGCGTTTCATCCTGGAGCATCCTGGGAAAAAGAACAACACTGAATAAAACAGTTCACACACACCCATCCCAGAGGGCAGTCAACACGGTCCCACAGCTCTCCGAAGTAGCAGCAAGCAAATCACACAAATTGAATGATTTTTGTCAAGAATACTCTCAAATGACTTAGAGTACTGGGAGAAAAGTACTACCAAATTTTTTAATACAAAGCATGTCAAAGACTAAGAAAGGCCACACATTAGCCTTAGGAGGAAGCCTAAGCCACAGATGAGTGGTACAGCACTAACTGGAGCCTCAGATGTGGCCACATGGCCAATGTCCACCAAAACAAAGGGTGGGGCAGCCATGGGGCCATAATCAGCCAGTGATCCCCAATAAGAGAGGAACAGAAAAGGAAAAATCAGTCATGAGGGCAGGGCCATCAAGAGCCAAGGTTGAACAGCATGGACATAGTTGGCTGAAGAAAGAACAAGTGAGGCATATCCACCTTTAAGAACATGACCACACTGATTTTCTGCCTGCCCTTTAACCCTCTCTCACTCTCTTTCTGTCCTTATATCCCAAATAAGTAGCCTAATCTAAAGTCATAATTATATATACACTACAAGGAATCTTAAAGAAAGCTCCTGTGTTGTGAAGAGTAAATAAAAATGCTTTGTACTAAAACATCTAATGTTTCAAGTGTACTTCCCTGAGTGTGGCCAATGACAGATTAAAAAGAAGCATCACCCTCTGGGAACACACTAGCACTGGAGTGAAAAAAAAAAAGTTAAGACACAATTAAGTACTTTAAGTCATAAAGGAAGTGCTGAAAATAATATAAACTTGAAAAGACAGCGATACCGTCAGTGACCACATTCTTTTATGTGCCACAACATACAAAATGCTACCAGGGGCTATCATGGCTCCATAATGAATAAAGGTCAGGGCTACTGTCTTCAAGCTATTTACAACCTACTGAGGAAGTAGAAATCCATGTACAAGGCCACTTTGAGTGATTATGAGTAGCAGCAACAAAACAGTATGTTAAAAAGCTTATAGAGTTCCACTTCTGACATAACAGTGTGAGCAGCTCCATGGATGACCCTCTCCCAGTGAAACAGGTGAAAGTTATTTCAATTAAAAAAAAACATTCTCTGGAAATGGTCCTAAGGGCACACAGCAAATGAAGTGCTTATTCAAGAAAATCTACTAAAATTCAGAACATAGAGTCAAAATCTGCAGTATTTGGATCTAGAACCACTTCCTGCATCTTCCCTCCTAGCACAGATCCCATGCCAGAGTAGAGTAGCCAAGAACACAGTGTTCCTTCTCCCCCAGCTCTCAGCTCCTTTTTTCCTTGGAAGAACAGGATGTCACCATCATTTATCCTGTTCCCAGCCACTTTTGCTGAGGCTACATTCCAGAAGAATGTGGCTGAGAGGTAGGGGCTCCCTTCTTCCACCTAGCCCCCAACTCATTTGATGGAGGCTATTCCTTGGGTGTTGTGCCACCAAGAATACCAGGGCCTTGACTTCCCTGGTACTACCTTGTGGGTGGGGATTCTATACCAGAAAAAGCAAACCTGAGAGACCTGGGGCTGAAACTCAGAGGGAAGCTGACCATTTGTCTCCATCCCCTGCGCCAGAGCTGTGGCTCAAAGACTTTTCCCAGGGAGAGAGGCATGGCATGGGGGGCTTCAATTCTCCTGCAATGAAACTGACTTCATTTGCAACTGAGTGTACAGCAGTTCAAGCCTAGGCTGCCTAATATGCCAGAGAGAACCAGGGAAAGAGACAGCAGGGAAAGACATGGCCTCTTGGGGTCAGAAGAAATCTCAGGAACTATCTTCAAAGGAGCCCTAATTTGATTGGATCAGTTTGTGGAGCAATTTACATTCCAGGACATGATTAAAACAACAGAGCAACCAGTCAACAATTAGTAGACCATAACAGCTTGGTGTGGTCAAGGAAAGAGTCAAGGAGAGTCTCAAAACCACTGTCATCCCAGGGTGACTGTGGGGATATCCAAGCTTGTAACCCTGAAGAGCAACATCAGAGGCTTCATACTGCAGGGTGAGAATGGAGATTGAGGAAATGGACTTCAATAAAATAATACAGCCAGTTACTAAAGAAGTAAACAAGCAAATAATTATAAAGAACCCTGGTGGAGGGGGTAGTACCCACAATTGCTACAATGTTATCTAAAATGCCCAGTTTCCGACAAAAACTTATGAGATATGCAAAAAAACAGGAAAGTATGACCCATACAACCACATGTCAAATTTAACAGGTAAAGCCTTCAAATTGTTGAAAGAAAGGGAGTAATATAATTTGATTTTTAAACATCAAAAAAAATAATAAAGTGAGCTTGGCACAAAAAAAATGTTCAAAGAACTAAAGAAAACCATGATTAAAGAAGTAAAGGAAAGTAATTACGACAGTATTTTATAAAACAGAGACTATCAATAAAGAAATAGGAAGTATAAAAAATAACCAAATGGAAATTCTGGTGTTGAAAGTACAACTGAAATGACAAATTCACTGAAGGGCCTCAACAGTAGATTTGAACAGGCAGAAGAAAGAATTAATGAATGTGAAGTGGGTCAACAGAGATTAGGCAAGTTGAAGAACAGATGGAAAAAGAATAAACAGTCTCAGAGAAATGTAGGATACCATTAAGTTCACCAATATATACATAATGGGAGTACCAGAAGGAAAAGTGAACGAGAAAGGAGCATAACAAATATTAGAAAAACTTCCCAAATTTACTGAAAAACATTAATTTACATATTCAGGAAACTCAATGAACTCCAAGTAGGATAAATGCAAAGAGATCCAGAAATAGATTTCTCATAGGAAAATTGCTAAAAGCCAAAAAGACAAGGAGAAAATCTTGAAAGCAGCAAGAAAAGACAACTCATCACTTTACAAGAGAACCCCAATAAGATTAACAGCTAACTTCTCAGAAACAATGAAAATTAGAAGACAGTGTGAAAACATATTGTCTTTTGGTGATTGGTTGCACATATCTGTGAATATATTAAAATAACAGAATTGTATACTTTAAGTGGGTAAGCTCTATGGTATATGAATTATATCTCAAAGCTGTCATTCTAAAAACTAATAAAATTAGTACAAGTATCAGGACGATTAACTAAGGTTCTGTTTGTCCTACAGTCAAAGTCAACTGAATATTTTTTAAAAAAGAGAATGTTAGTCTTCCATCACATAAATTTTGGGGGCTATATTTGACTCTCTGCCAAAATTTCATTCAAATAGTCTTCTGAAATGCAAGCAAAACCAACAGTAACAACAAAACACTTCCTATTAAAAAGTAGTGGGGAATTTAAAGTCGCAATGAATGTACAAATTTAAGCAGAAATAAAAGTAATATTTTCTAACTATTACCCACTGAATGCACAGATCTACTTAGAGGATACTCGTACTCCCTTGTTCTTGGCTGTCTTCTTCCATCTGCAAGGCAAGCAACACTGCATCTCTCTGATCCTGCTTCTGTCATCACATCTAATTCTCTGACCCTTCTGTTCTACTTCCCTCTTCCACTTTTAAGGACCCATATAATTACACTGGACCCACTCAGATAATCCAGGATAATGTCCCTATTTTATGTCAGCTGAATAGCAACCTTAACATATTCACAGGTTGTAGAGATTAGGACATGGACATCTCTGCCTACCACAACCTAATACACAAAATGTAACTGAAAATGGATCACAGACTTAAATGAAAAATGTAAAACTATAAAATATTTACAGAAAGCATAAGAGAAAGTCTTCAGGATCTAGGGCTAAGCAAAGAGTTCTTAGACTTGATACCCAAAGCATGTAAGGAACTTTCAAAACTCAACAATAAGGAAATAAATGACCCAATTAAAAATCAAAAATGGGCTGGACATGGTGGCTTGTACCTGTAATCCCAGCACTTTGGGAGGCTAAGGTAGGTGGATCATTTGAGGTCAGGAGTTCGAGACCAGCCTGGCCAACATGGTGAAACCCTGTCTTTACTAAAAATACAAAAATTAGCTGGGTATGGTGGCACGTGCCTGTAATCCCAGCTACTTGGGATGCTGAGGTACGAGAGTTGCTTGAACCTTGGAGGCAGAGGTTGCAGTGAACCTAGACCACTGCACTCCAGCCTGGGTGACAGAGCAATACTCTGTCTCAAAGAAAAATAAATCAACAGATATTTTACCAAAGAGGAATGCAAATGGCAAATAAGCCTGTGAAAAGATATTCAGTATCACCAGCCATTAAGGAAATGTAAATGAAAACCATAACAAGATATTATTACATACTTATTACTACAATAGCTAAAATAAAAAAATAGTGAAAATATCAAATGCTAGAGAAAGTATAGAGAAACTATATCACTCATACATTGCTCGTGGGAATGTAAAATAGTATAGCTATTCTAGAAAATATTTTGGTCATTTCTTTAAAGTTAAATATGCAACTATGACTCAGCAATTGCACTCCTAGGCATTTATCCCAGAGAAATGAAAGTTTATGTTCCCACTGAATATACTGAATATAACCTTCATATGGATGACTCGTGATGGGATCAAGGGCAACAAATATCATAAAAGAAATATTTTTATTATCTAAAAATCTCAGTGAATAAAGCCAGCTGACCATGGAGCCTCTCTCCTCACCTCCCTGAGAGTTTCGATAAGACCTAAGACTTCTTGTGAGATGGATACTCCTCTCATCTGAAGTTCCGGGTATATGTACTTTGGATAAAACAGTTTCTTCATTTTCCACAATACTCTGTTCTTTAAGTGAAAGAGTTATCAAACTGTTCAGGACAGAGGGAGATTTTAAAGAATAGGCAAAATTTGGCATCTTTAAAACAATTACTGTAACAACTATTTTTTATTATAGATGGAAACAAAAAGTCTTGTATTATCAGTAAAAAGCCTAGGAAAGAGTTTATCTAATACGAGTAACACCAGTCCTGGGAAATAAGAACATTAGTCATCAATGACTTTTAGAAAAGAAAACAAAGCAAGCTAATTTCTGGGTCTGGGTTGCTTAAAGTCCAGTGATTTGTCAATTTCTGCGGTGTACTGCTGTTTTAATTATTGTAGGAAAATAACAGAAAGCAACCAATATCAGCAGAATGATTCCATGATGGTAAATCTTTATATCTGTCTTTATTTATTATTTCTAAGCACAACAGTCCTACACATATCAGCAGCCATTTTACAGATGAGGAAATTGGGGCTCAGAAGCATTAAAATAACATGCTTGGAGCAACATGGCCATCAGGGGGCAGAGCTGTCAGGTACATTGACAATGGGCACTCCAAGTTGATCCAGAAGCCAGAGGACAGGCTGGAGGGATGACAGCAGGAATGCTTCCCCTTTTAAGATCAACCTCCTCAGCATGTTTTGCGAGGCCCAGTGTTCTGGCTCTGCCTCTCAGGCCTCATCAGTTGCTGTTCCCCCAATCCTACTCCAATTGTTCTGCATATACTATGCCCTATGTGATTCCCTGAACACATTCATCTTGTTTCATACTTGCTTGCTAGCCTTTGCAGAGGGCTCTTCCTTCTGCCTACAATTCCTCCCCATGTTTTCCTTGACCAGCCCATTTTCCCCAACCCTGGTTCTATTCATTCATTGGATCTCCTCAATGAAAATCCCCAGATGTCCCTCCCCCACAATTATTCACTCCTTTGCTTTCTATCCAAGTACATGCAAAAAAGCACCTTCCTTGCACCATCAATATTCTTTACATCGAGCTTGTCCAACTGGTGGCCTGCATGCGGCACAGGATGGCTGTGAATGCTGCCCAACAGAAATTCATAAACTTTCTTAAAACATTATGAGATTTGTTTGTGATTCTTTAAAGCTCATCAGCTATTGTTAGTGTTAGTGTATTTTATGTGTGGCCCAAGAGAATTCTTCTTCCAGTGTGGCCCAGGGAAACCAAAAGATCGGACACTGCTGCTTTAAATGGTCAGCTCTGTTGTTACTAGACCATAAGCATCTTGAAAGCAGGGACTGTGTCACATTCATTTTTTACCCCTAGCTCTTAGCACAGTATCCTGCACAAAATAAACAGGCAAAGGAATAATACACTGTGCTGCCCCCACCCAATCCTGTTTACCTAGCTAGTATACTGTACCCATTTTCAGCTACTTCCTGTTGGCTGCTAATGGTTCACAGTGACCCCTCTCTTCCCAAGAACTGGGGATTATACTCTTCCAGTCTCCCTCCTAGAGGCAGCCAGAAGTCAATAATTGTTCGGCCACTACCTCGAATAGGTTATGGCTAGATTTTCTTAAGACCCTAACTGGCTCCTTCTTCCTTACCTGGTTAGCCTCTTCCCCTTACAGGTTTCTCCTGAGAACACTCCTCAATAAATAATGTACATCTGAATACTACCTCAGGTTCTGCCTCTAGGCACCCCTACTTAACATGTGAATCCTTATTAGGTGGTAATTTTAAGAATGTATCACTTAAGTCCTAGAGATCTATTGTACAGCATATAATTAACAATACTACATTGTATACTTAAAAGTTTGCTAAGAGGATCGTCCTTTATGTTGTGTTCTGACCTTGACAAGAGTAACAGAGCAAAGGGAAACTTTTGGAGGTGATGGATGGGTTTATGGCATAGATTGTGATCACAGTTTCACAGGTATATATTTATCTCCAAACTCATTTAGTTGTTGTTTTTGAGACAGAGTCACCGAGGCTAGAGTGTAGTGGTACAATCTCAGCTCACTGCAACCTCTGCCTCTGAGATTCAAGCGATTCTCATGTCTCGGCCCCTGAGTAGCTGGAATTACAGGCATGCTCTACCATATCTGGCTAGTTTTTGTATTTTTAGTAGAGACGGGGTTTCACCATGTTGGCCAGGCTGGTCTCGAACTCCTGACCTCAAGTGATTCATCAGCCTTGGCCTCCCAAAGTGCTGGAATTACAGGCATGAGCCACTGCACTCAGCCAAACTCATCTAGTTGTATATATTAACTATGCACAGCTTTCTGTATGTCAAAAAAATTTTTTTAAGAAAGAAAAGCCCCATAGAAGGACTAGCTCTCTCTAGTCGACTAGGCAGACCTCAAAGGCACAGCAGCCCAGTGGCTGAGCATGATGCTTGATGACACCTGAAAGCATATTTGCCATAGGCAAACACAATTGTTTTCTGTGATGTCCCTATCACAAATATTCATTTAAGAATTGGAAGGGAAAGAGGCCCAATAAGGTCTGTGACTGTCAAAGTAACTTCTCAGAAAAAAAGAGGAATAAGGAGCATAGAAGAAAACAGGTAAGTAAATTTATTTGTACCATGAAAAAAATTACCTTAGAATAAAATGTTTTGTTACACGAAACCATAAATCAGTATAGTGTAATCCTGGAGCAACTGTGCAATGTGTCTCAATATCTTACACTTGGGTATTTTACTCAGCTGTTTATTTTCTAGTCCTCTGATCAGAGCACAACTTTATAAAGGCATTCTTTTCTTCCTTACCTTCGTTTTGGCAGAAACGAAATGTATTACAGACCTCACCTTGCACCATTGGGAACAGTAATTTGATGGCAGTTTTCAGATCTTGTTCCTACCATAATCTCAAGTACAATGATTAACATTACAGTGATTTATTTTAATAGTGACTGAAAACCAGGCAAAATACATCTGGAGTAAACATCTTCCTTGGGTAAAATGCTCTTTTAAAGGAGCACTATCTGGAAGTCAACCCAACTGGGATTATTTGGGACTAGAACCTAAGCCTGTGGTTTGGTGGCTACTTGACTCCCCATTAATATTCCCATGGAAGACCATGCAGGCAAAGGAAAGAAAAAGGGATTAGCTCAAACACAGCCCTTTCCTTTCCTACTATATACCCATGAGACATACTTCTGAAATGCATGGTCAGTGCAAGGGGTCCCTATTCACTGCCCTCTGCAGTGCTATGTAGCAGTTTAAAAAATAATCTAATGCTCTACTTTAAACAAATTCACACCCTTTGACCTAGGAATTCTAATTCCAACATTTGTCCTTGAAAAATAATACAGGCTAGGTGCGGTGGCTCACACCTGTAATCTCAGCACTTTGGAAGGCCAACGCAGGTGGATCACTTGAGGTCAAGAGATCGAGACCAGCCTGGCCAACATGGTGAAACCCCGTCTCTACTAAAAATACAAAAATTAGCTGGGTGTGGTGGCAGGGGCCTGTAATTCCAGCCACTCAGGAGGCTGAGGCATGAGAATTGCTTGAACCTGGGAGGCAGAGGTTGCAGTGAGCTGAGATCATGCTACTGCATGCCAGCCTGGGTGACAGAGTGAGACTCTATCTCAAAAGAAAGAAAACAAAACAAAACAAAACAAAATAAAAGAGAGGGAGAGAGAAAGAAAGAGAGAAAGTCCAAAACACAGAAAATGATTTATGAACCAAAATGTCCATTAAAACTTCATAATAAAAATAATAAATAAAACCTATCACACAAAAGAGGAATAATTAAGGTACATTAATATTATGGTATTTCATCAAGTCATTTAAACATGGTATGCAGGGAAACATTTATGCTAAGATGTCTTAAAATGTATAAAAATTAGTTCTATAGTGAAATTACTATACATGTATGAAATAAAATATATAGAAAATAAAGGCCATAAATGAATTTACTAACATTAGTTGCACTGAAGTGACAGATTTCTGGTTGATGAAAACATTCTTTCCAAATGTTTCCATTCTCCACATTTTTACAGTAAACATATACGACGTTTACAATCGGAAAAAATACTCTTCTAAGATTTCAAAATATCTGTTCCCATGCCATTCTCAAATGACTCAGTTGACCTGAAACACTGAAACTATAAAAGTGGCCATCACTGTTATTCAAGATGGACATTAACTGGAGCTGAAAGAAATCCAGAAAAGTGCAATATAATCAATTGGATAGAGACATCTGTGTCATAAAGACAGTCGCACAAACTTTGCATTTTGGAAAAGCCAAAGATTTATGCAGTGATTCTCAACTGAAGGCAATTTTGCTTTCCCAGGGGACATTCGGCAATATCTGGAGACATTTATCGGTTATCACAATAACTGATGTTACTGGCTTCTAGGGATAGAGGTCAGGAGGGATGCCATTAAACATCCTACAAGGCATAGGAATAGTCCCTTACAATGTATGGTCGTATCTGGCTCAAAATGTCAACAGTGCCAAGGTTAAGAAATCTTGCTCTAAAGGGATGAAACAGAAATCAATGAGCTATTAAGAAGAGGGTAGAAATGGTCAACTTTATTTTATTCATCCAATTATAGAATTAAGTAACAAAAGGGTATTCCCTGAAACCTAAAGGCAATTTTATCAAAAAGAAAACAGGACTTTCAGCCATGCTTAGGGAACTAACTTAAGAGAACTCATCAGTTCAAGAAGTGGAACAAAATGAAAATGTAAACAAGTTCAAGAAGGACTGAGATAAAAATCAGAGAGAATAAATCCGTGATGGTATTTGGAAGTAATCCTTAAGGAAAGAAACATCTGAAAGTCTAGCTCCCTTAGGCTTTCAAGGAAAATATCATTCAGAGCCATTATCAGAGACAGACATTTGAGTTAAGCCACTGGTCAGACCAGAGAAGCATGTTTCTTATATCCTGAAGGGTGAATTCCTGCCCATGTGGGCAAAGAATCTCCCAAACTATTTCTTTCTTTTTTTTTGAGACGGAGTCTCACTCTGTCACCCAAGCTGGAGTGCAGTGGCACGATTTCAGCTCACTGCAATCTCCGCCTCCCGGGTTCAGGAGATTCTCCTGTCTCAGCCTCCCAAGGAATGGGACTACAGGCATGCACCACCATGCCCGGCTAATTTTTTTGTATTTTTAGTAGAGACGGGGTTTCACCATGTTGGTCAGGCTGGTCTCAAACTCCTGACCTCAAATGATCCGCCCGCCTCAGCCTCCCAAAGTGTTAAGGATTACAGGCATGAGCCACTGCACCCAGCACAAACTATTTCTTAAATAGAAGTCATGAATGCTATAAATGTGTTTCTTGAGCTGATTATCCTCTGCTTTGGGGTAAACAATACTAACCTCATCTACAGTGAGACAGTTTAAGTGCCTGTGCTTTAATTCAGAATTCACCCTTCTCCACAAAACAATCCTATCGCTGCTTCAATGTCATGGAAACAAAACTCTATCCTTCAATTCTGTTCATCTTGCATATCTTTCATTTCTACCACTTCTCAGTAGTCTAGTAATTAAAGCCATAAACATCTATCTAGAGATTGGGTAAACAAAAAATAAGACGAAAATAACACATTCTACATATGTCACTACTTCTCCTTACCCCTAACAAATCTTTGAAAGAGACAGCAGAAGTTGGGATAATGAACTTTTCTAAATGAAGCCTTTATCTCAGCATTTCAAAGCTTATTTTAAAAAATTCAGATGTATCATATGACTCATGAATCTCGTGACCAGATGAGGAGTCTGGAGGTCAACTCTTTTCCAAAGCCCTCAAAAAACATCCAAGGAAAAATAAAAGAACATACAGATTTACATAGGCAGATTCCTGCCACATACAAGTGTTTCCTCGTCAACCACAATTATCTCTGTCACCAGGAAGCAGGCTTACCCTCTTTAATATACAGACAGACTTGTTAGCAAATTATTTGGGAATTTCAAACTCTGTGAGTAGAAGGCCAGGTTGGGAAGTGTGTCTAAACCAGGGGTCAGCCAACTTTTTCTATAAAAAGGACCAGACAGGAAGTATTTTTGACTTTGAGGGCCACATGGTCTCCGTCACAACTTCTCAAATCTGCTATTATAGCATGAAAGCAGCCATAGACAGTACATAAACAAATGCACACAACTCTCTTCCAATAAAACTTTATTCCGGCTGGGTGTGGTGGCTCACGCCTATAATCCTAGCACTTTGGGAAGCTGAGGCAGGCAGATTACCTGAGATCAGGGGTTTGAGACCAGCCTGGCCAATATGGTGAAACCTGTCTCTACTAAAAAATACAAAAATTAGCTGGGCTTGGTGTTGCATGCCTGTAATCCCAGCTACTTGGTAGGCTAAGATGTGAGAAGTGCTTGAACCTTGGAGGCAGAGGTTGCAGTGAGCTGAGGTTGTGCCACTGCACTCTAGCCTGGGCGACAGAGGGAGACGATGTCTCAAAAAAGGAAAACAAAAAACAAAAAAACCAGAAAGACTACAACAAGTTCTCCAAACACTTGGAAACTAAACATCACACTTCTCATGAATACAGTGACTTGAATGCCTGAATGTAGATGAAAATATAGCATATCAAAACTTGCGGCAGGGAACAGTAGTTCACGCCTGTAATCCCAGCACTTTGGGAGACTGAGGCAGGCAGATCACCTGAGGTCAGAAGTTTGGGACCAGCACGGACAACATGGCAAAACCACGTCTCTACTTAAAATACAAAAATTATCCAGGCGTGGTGGCGCATGCCTGTAAACCCAGCTACTCAGGAGGCTGAGGAATGAGAATTGCTTGCACCCGGGAGGTGGAGGTTACAGTGAACCAAGATTGTGCCACTGCACTTCAGCCTGGGTGACAGAGTGAGACTCCATCTCAAAACAAACAAACAAACAAAAAACTTTATTATACTATTTGAATTTCATACAATTTTCATGTGTTACGAAATATCATTCTTTCTTACATTATTTTTCAACCATTTAAAAATGTAAAAATCATTCTGTATGGCTGGTAGGCCATATCAAAACAAGTGACAAGCTAGATTTAGCTCACAGGCCGATTTGTCAACCTCTAGTCTAAACTACAAGAAAGCATTACTGAAAGAAATAATATTGAAAATTTGAAGAATACAATTGGATTATCACTCTCCTAACACTCCCCACCCCAATCCCTAATTTCTTAGCTCACTGTTTGGCTAATATAGACCTCAATGGGTGGTCAATTCTATAATGTTATCTTGACAGATTTTAATGGTGCTAGCCCTTTCTAAACTAAAATCTACTTTATGCCTTTTAAGGAAAAAGCCCCCAGTTCCAATAACTTTTAAAAAATTAGCAGTACATTTTCTTAATTTATGTACATATATTAAAAAATTTTGACAGGGCATGGTGGCTCACACCTGTAATCCCAGTACTTTGGGAGGCTGAGGAGGGCGGATCACTTGAGGTCAGAAGTTTCAGATCAGCCTGGCCAACATGGTGAAACCCTGTCTCTACTAAAAATATAAAAATTAGCTGGGCGTGGTGGTGGCTGCCTGTAATCCCAGCTACTCAGGAGGCTGAGGCTGGAAAATCGTTTGAACCCAGGAGGCGGAGGTTGCAGTTGGCCAAGATCACACCATTGCACTCCAGCCTGGGCGACAATAGTGAAACTCTGTCTCAAAAAAAAAAAAAAGAAAAGAAAAGAAAAAAAAAATTCAACTACCCGGATAAGTCAACTTGCTATCTTAAGAATAAAAAGATACATACATGTACAAAATATAAGTCCCTTTAAGATAAAATACCATTTGCAGATAAGAACTCTTAAGAGTAAAGTAAATCAGTAAAAGATGCTTTTACTATGAAATATGTGATTCTTTCTCATGTGATAGAAACGCAAACAATTTTTAAAAAACAATGATTTCCATTGTTTTACCTGCTGCTGTGTGTTTCCAGACTAAAATTTTTACCCACATGTACCCATAATACATTTACAATAACATCTGTGTGATATAAAGTAACCATCCCAATTTATTAGAAGGAAAAACAACCTTTATCCCAGGTTTTTGTAACAATGACAGGTATGTAAGCCTTACATATAAGGTTAAACACACAGAAATGACCCCAAACTTACTAAGCAAGTTCAAATCCACTGCACACCAACTGTCAATACTGTGCTAATAGAGGGCAGGCACTATACTGGCCACCAGAAAGAGGACAGACAGGGAAAAAACTAAGAAACCAAGTCCTTTGGCTCCTACAGAGCCAGGGTCACAGGACGAGGTGCACCAAACACACAGTCACTACAGCTTGGGTGATCACAGCCTAAAACTGGTAACCAATGATGTGTGATAAACCAATTAAAGGGGGTTTCAGAGTTAATCCCAAGATCAATCAAATAGGGTGTGGGTATGAAGTGAAAGAAGGTTGCTGTTAAATCCTCAATTCCGGTCAGATCAATGCCCATAGCAAAGGAGCAGTCAGACATGGAAGTGAACATACAAGTCAGTACTGACTTTGAAGGCAACAAAAATGAGGGAAAATGAAATGGCAACAAATTTCTCTGGGGAGAAATCAAAGGGTCTGGTAGATAAATGGCAATACATGTTAAATCCCAAGAAAATGTATTTGGCCACCCCAGCAGAGGTTCTCAACCCCCGTTACCCATGGGAATCATATGGGGAACTTAGAAAAATCCCAATGCCCAAACTGCACCAATTACCAATTAAGTCAGAATCTCTCTCGGAAGAACCAGTTTTTAGATGATTGCTTTTTCTGTTTTTGATTACACTGACTTTTGCTCTTTTATTATTTCCTTCCTTCACTTACTTTAGGTTTATTTTGCTCTTCCTTTTCTAGTTAAAGTGGGAGCTTATTCATCTGAGGCCTTTCATCTTTTTCTCATATAAGCATTCAGTGCTCTAAATTTCCTTCTTAGCACCAATTTAAGTTACACTCCACAAGTTTTTCTTTTTTTTGAAGCAGAGTTTCAGTCTTGTCACCAGAGCGCAACAGGCTGGAGCGCAATGGCGCGACCTCGGCTCACTGCAACCTCTGCCTCCCGGGTTCAAGCAATTCTCGTCCCTCAGCCTCCCGAGTACCTGGAATTACACGTGCCTGCCACCACACCTGCCGAATTTTTGTATTTTAAGTAGAGACGGGGTTTCACCACGTTGGCCAGGCTGGTCTCAAACTCCTGACCTCAGGCGATCTGCCTGTCTCGGCCTCCCAAAGTGCTGGGACTACAGGCGTGAGCCACTGTGGCTGGCCACAAGTTTTGATATGTTCTATTTTCATCTACATTCAGGCACTCAAGTCATTGTATTGATGAGAAGTGTGATGCTTAGTTTCCAAGTGTTTGGAGAACTTCTCGTAGTCTTTGTGGTTTTTTTTTTTTTTTTTTTGAGACAGAGTCTCCATCTGTCACCCAGGCTGGAGTGCAGTGGCATGATCTCAAGCTCACTGCAACCTCCGCCTTCCAGGTTCAAGTGATTCTCGTGCCTCAGCCTCCCGAGCAGCTGGGATTACAGGCATGTGCCACTATGCCCGGCTGATTTTTGTATTTTTAGCAGAGATGGGGTTTCACCATATTGGCCAGGCTGGTCTCGAACTCCTGACCTCAGGTGATCTATACACTTTGGCCTCCCAAAGTGCTGGGATTACAGGCATGAATCACCACACCCAGCTGTCTTTCTGTTTTTGATTTCTACTTTGATTCTACTATGAGAATATATTCTATATGATTTCAATTCTTTTACATTTGTTGACGTTTTATGACCTGGGATGTAGTCAATCTTGGTGACTGTTGCACGTGCACTTGAAAAGAAAGTATGTTACACTGTTGTTGGGTGGAGCATTCTGTAAATGTCAATTAAATCTGGTTGATTGGTGGTGTTACTTCTTCTATATCTTTGCTGATTTTCTGTCTACTGGTTCTATAACTTACTGAAGGGGGTATTGACATTCTCAGTTGTAATTGTGGGTTTGGGTTTGTCTGTTTCTCAACTCAGCTGTGTTGGGTTTTGCTTTGTGTTCTCTGAAGCTCTGTTATTTGGTACATACACATTTAAAATTGCTATGCCTTCTTGGTGGATTGACCCTTTGTATCATTCTGTAATGTTCTTTTGGTCCCTGGTAATTTTCTTTGCTAACCTAATCTAATCATCAGATAATCTAATTATCTGATATTAGTAGAGCCACTCCAGTTTTCTTTTGATTGGTGTCTGCATGATAATTTTTCCATCCATTTACTTTTTTTGAGATATGATCTTGCTCTGCCACCCAGACTGGAGTGCAGCGGCACAATCATAGCTCACCACAACCTCCAATTCCTAGGTTCAAGCAATCCTCCTGCCTCAGCCACCCAGGTAGCTAGAACTATAGGTGTGCACTACCGTGCCTGGTTAATTTTCCATTTACCTTTAAACTCACTACCATCACTTTTAATTGGAATAGAGTGAAATGTGTCTACTCCATCCTGTCTGGAATGGGAAGTTTACTCTCTGCACTGTTTTTGCAACTCCGGTCTAAATTGATTATCTCAAAATCTCTTAACTCAAAATAAAAAATTAACTTAAAATTTTAAAATTAACTATTAAGAAAGAAAGTATATGATAAAAAGGGCAATTTATTAATGTTCCTAACATATCTGGAAAGTATTAATTTGAGAAACAGAAAGAATCAACCTATCATCTTGTGAGATTTTCACTTACTATACTCTTTCAGAGCAAGGAAACAAACAGGCTAACAACAGGTAAAATTTACAAGCCTGGGGGTAATTTGGAGACTGATCCCCTATCTGTGGGCCCAGAAGAAAGCAAATCACTTTGTAATAAGGATGTATCTATTTTTCCTCAAAAGATAAAATATTCACTGCACCTGGTGTTCCTGATTTTGCTTTGGGAAAGGGGAGCTGTTTCCCCAGTCCTTGCATTTTCTATTCTCCCTGCCTGGATTTTAGTCATTTCACTACTTGTTAGCATTCCGAAAGGTTAACAGAATTTAAAATGTGTACCTCAAGAAGAAATAAAAAGCTAATCAATTAGTTACAACACTTGTTAGTTCTGTAAAAGCAATGATGAGTGAGAAATCTGGAAAGTACTGACTAAAATGTGGCTTTCTGAGAATTAATTGAGTTTAGTCATTTATGCTGTTCATGCTCCAGTACCTGCCCCAGGAAGCCAGATTTGGATACAGATAGTACCTGAGTCATTTGAGATAAATCAACAAGTTACCCCTGAATTGTTTTAAATGCTAACGAAAGAGATCACTAAAAGATCTAAGTCATGGATGGAATACCTCCCTTTGGCCCTAGGAAACCAAAAACATCCAGATAGGAATACGAAACACAGAAGAAAGCAGGTTTTTCCTTTCTACTCATTTCTCCTATCATCTTAGCTCTATTTTAATTATTCTGAATTAACACTGTTTTAGAAAAATGGACAAATAAAAAATTAAACTCAAAATTTTGAAACAAAGACTCTTTGTTATGTGTGGAAAGTGACTACCTTGTCAAAAAAATACCTGTGAGCCTACAGCATGACTGATTGTTCAATGTGATGAAACTTTCCTGGACCCTAAGCCTTAATATTTTGTTATCTGAGAATCTGCAGTTTAATTTCATCCTTCAAGATCAAAGGCAAATAAATTTACTTGGTCCAGTGATTCTACAAATCTCTAGAGAGCTGCAGGCAAGGCAGATCCACAGAATAACTCATTAACTTATAATGCTTAAAGCAACTTTGGGAAAACTGTTAGGAATTGAACACAGGCTAAAACTCCTGAAGATACTCACCAATGTATCTTTCTACACAGTTGACCAGAAAACAGCTAAGCTCTATTTGACTACTCCAGTGACCAGGAGCTCACTATCTAACAAAGCAATTCATTCTAACGCCTAGACAGCTCTAAACATATGGATAATTTTCTATGAACAGAAAAAAATCTGCCCTGTAACTTCCAAATTCTGCCTTTATACGGAATTTCTTTAACAGGTTCCAATCTTTCTACCTTTATTCCCAAATCATCTCGTGACCTTACACTTCATTTTTCTCTAGCTAATATCCTCTTTCTTTCCTTCCTTCCTTTTTTCCTTTCCTTCCTTCTTCTTTCTCTCTCCTTCCTTCCTTCTTCCTTCTCTTCTCTTGCAAACTCTTCAAAACGTAGTCTACAGTCTGTAACCCCTTCCTTACTCTCAATCTCTCCTTCATTGGCTTCTATCACACTAGGATTCTTGGAAAAGTGCATACTTCCCAACCCTCATCTTTAAGTATCTGTATGCTGCATTTGACACACTAATCACTCTGTCCTTCTTGAAACTACTCCTTTGGCTTCCAGAAGCTTTTTTCGAGTTCCCTGTGTTGCTCTCTAACACATTTTTTTTCTTCCTCTAACCATCTTGCAGGTAATGGTGGTTTCCTGAAGTGCCCTGCTCACATGCTTACGGCTCCCAGAACAAGGTCCTCCAGTTCAGAGCTGGAGAAAAAAAGAAAAAAGGCGAAGGAGACAAGAAGGCAGGAAGGAAAAGCAAAGCAAAGCAAAGAAGGAAGGAAGAAAGAATAGAAAAGATACAGCAACAAAAAGAAAAAAGTCCTACCAACCAGACACATCAACCTGGAAGATGATCAACACTGAGGAGACTATGTTCTCTTTTCCACTAGTTCTTCCTCCCTTCTAACTGGTCTCAGTTGGCACCTTCCTCTATGCCATCACAAAATCTAGAAAAAATCCCTCAACTCTTTCCTATATCTCACCCTGGAACATCCAATCAATTATTAAACCCTGTCAGTTAACCTCTAAAATAATCTTATAAATCAATGTTCCTTTCCCATCTTAGCTGTCATTTTCTTAGTTTAGGACCTACTGATTTCCTCAAATCTAGAATGCAAGAGCAGTTTCCTAACTGGCCTTAAAAGTCCTGATCATGTTGTTCCCAAACCTGCCCTCCAACCAACTTCCAGAGACCTATCTAAAACACAAATTGGATCATGTCCCTCCACTGTTGAGAGACTTCAATGGCTGCCTGGGATCTTTATTAAGGTCCGCATCAAGGCCAACACAGCCCTCCACAATCAAGCCGTGTCTACTTCTGCAGCTTTATCCCTCATCATACTCTGTCCCAGTTTTATGCTCAAACAATGTGGAACCCCTGTAGTTCCTACCTCTAGGCTTTATATATTCATACCATCCCTTCTCCCAGTAGGATCCTCTTCTTGCTTCCTCACTTTTAAAACATATCAACTAATTCTTATAAGGCTCAGCAAACATAAGCCTTATCCTTATAAGGCACAGCAAATCTCTTCTAGGATGGCTCCCCTTGTTTGACTCACCCACACTTTGACAATCCCAACAGCAGTATGCTCTCAGAGTGGCCCGTGTATAGTACCATGATTAACTTAAAGTATTTTTAACCACTAATATCAAATCTCCAATGAGAGTGAGTTCCTACCAGGTATGGACTGGATTTTTAAAAATTTTGTAATGGAGTTATTCTTCCTTTATCTCTTTGAAAATCTTCCAGATTTAGATAGTGAGCCAATAATACATTTCTCCCTGGTCTAAGTCTCTCTCTGTTCTCCTGTCTACTACTCTGAACAGAAGCAACAGCTTTTCACTGTCTCTGTTCACAGGCAATCCCTGATTTCACAGTCAGGGATCATTTCCTCCATTCACTGAATGTTTTAATCCCATTATATACAGAAATACAATTCCCAGTCACCTCTACCTTTTTCTGGACCTAAGAGTCTGGAATGTACATAACTATAGGCCCATAACTGATAATCTCCACTTATTGTCTGATTTGCTTCTGGTCCAGAGATTTATACTTTCTTAACCATAGATATGTCTAATTTTTAATTTTATTCTCACTTTTAAAGAAAGGAGATATGAGTTTAAAGTATGAAATCAGAGCCATCTTGACCAGAAGCCCCCAAGTTCAAATTTTTTTTTATTACACAATCTTTTGGATCAGGGTCAGCAAAGTACAGCTCATAGGCCAAATCTAGCATACTGCTTATTTTTGGTATGGCCTGGAGGCTAAGAATGGTTTTTCCATTTTTAAATGATTGAAAACAATTTAAAAAATATTTTGTGACATAAAATTATGTGAAATTCACATTTCAATGTCCATAAACTTTTATTGGAACACACCCATAACCATTCACTTATGCTGTTCCAGTTACTGACTGTTGTGCAACAAACAACTGCAAAATTTAGTTGCATAAAACTACCACCACTTTATCACTTCATGAATTTGGTGGATTAGGAATTCAGACAGGCATAGCAGTGATGACTTTTTTTTCTACTCCACATTGTATGAGACCTCAGTTGGGAAGATTCAAACAGCTGGATCATCTGGCAGCATCTTCACTCATCTGGCATCTTTGACTGGGATGTCTGGGCTTAGCAAAGACTATCTCCAGAGTGCCTACATAAGGCCTCTCTGGCATAGGTGGCTTCTCAATAGTCAAACTTCTTATATGGCAGCTCAGGAGTCCTAGTATGAGTGTTCCAATGAATAAAGCAAAATCTGAATTGCCTTTTATGATTTAGCCTCAGAAGTCTCATACTCTATTTTATTGAAGTAGTCACAAGCTCACTCAGATTTAAGTGGAAGGAGACACAGATCTCACCTCCTGATGAGAAGAGTATAAAGAAAAAATTGCAGCTGTGTTTTAAACCTCCATTTATGGGTTTCATATCATTTTGTAGCAAGGATCCAGGATTAATGACTGATTTAAAATGTGATACACATCCAAGCCTCAGAGCATCCAAGCTTCAAAACAATTTAGCTTCACAAGAGGACCGTCATCAGGGTCCTGACATGTGAACAATTTTAATACTTCCCTATTTGTTTCTGGTCAGTCTTTAACTCCAAACACATAGGACACATGCGTTTTTAAATGTTATAGGAGTGAACTGGTGCCTTAAAAAGGAGTAATTTGTATCTGTGTGATAGCAAAAATGGCACCAATTCTTTATCCATGCCCTTTCCTTATGGATGCTCCTTGAATCTGGACTGGCTTTGTGGCTTGCTTAGGGCAACAGAGTACAGTAAGAGGTGATGGTGTGCCATTTCAGAGTCTAGGCCTCAAGCAGCCTTGCTGCTTCTACTCATTCTTAGAAACCTGACCAACTACCATGGGAACAAGCCTGGGCTAGCCCGCTGCAGGATGAGATGCATAGCTCTGTGCTCCTACCTCCTACCACCACCCCAGTTGACAGCCATTGATTGGACTTCAGAAGCAGAGCTCCCTGGTTGAGCATAGGCACAAATGGAGACCAGCTGAGAACAGCAGAACTGCCCAGCTGAACCCAGCCCAAATGACTGACCCACAGAATGAACTAAGTAATTACTCTTTTAAGCCACTAACTTTTGAAGTGGTGGTTACATAGCAATAGTTAACTGACAGAATTTGAAACAAGTTTTTAATGATTAACTGTAGAGTGGAAATTTCATCACATATCTCAGTACTACTGCACTAAATCACTTTGGATACTAATTTTCCAAAGGAGGTACTACTGCTGGGATCCACAGAAGGCACTGTAGCTAATGCCAAGATCACAGACAGGTCAAGCACTTGATCCAAAAGAAGTCTATACAAATGGCCAATGTCACTCTACCTGGAAGTTTCTAATCCTGTCTGAGGCCAAGGCAGCCATAAGGTACCTCCCCTGTCCAGAGATAAGTGTGGCACCTGCAACTAGCAGTTAACTATATAACTGGAACATCAGAGTAACATATCAGAGTGCTCCTGTAATCCCAGCACTTTGGGAGACCAAGGCAGGCGGATCAGAAGGTCAGGAGTTTGAGACCAGCCTGACCAAAATGGTGAAACCCCATCTCTACTAAAAATACAAAAATTAGCTGGGTGTGGCAGTGGGGCGCCCGTAATCCCAGGTACTCAGGAGGGCGTAATCCCAGGTACTCAGGTACGCCATTGCACTCCAGCTCGGTGATGGCAAGACTCCGTCTCTAAATAAATAAATAAATACAGTTTATATTAGGTTGAACCATATGAAATTGCCATTGTTGCAAGTCAAAATGTTTGCATATCAGCAATTTCATATGGTTCAATCTAACACTGCAGGATTTGGCTCATGAACAAAAATAAGCAAAAAAGAAAAGCTTCCTTCCTTTGCTTCTCTTAGTCTCCAAAGCCCTCACATACTCTAGAGAAGTTTAATTCCTATGAACTTTTAAGGACATATATGAAGAAATACGTAAAGCCTCACTTATAAATACATCTTTTTAAAATTCAAATCACCTAGTTTCCTTTAGGAGTTGTATTCCACTTACCAGACTTAAGGTAATTGGCCTGTGGGTCCCCAGTGGGGTATTAGGTCTCTCTACCTACATCTCAAATTTCTAGATCAGATCTGAGCACCCTCTTTTCAAGTGCCATTTGTACACTGCAAACTAGGATTCCAGAATGTTATTTAATGCAAGAGGAGGTTGTTGACAAAAAAGTATTCTGATCATTACTATCAGTGTGGGCTTGGTGATGGTGGGGTAGGATATATTTGATTTTATTCTAGTTTCTTCTGCTTTTTCTGCCCCAGAGTTGCAACCAGATGGCTAGACTATCATCTCTGGATCTGTTGTCAGTCAGATCAGGAGAAGCCTAAGAAGCAGGATTCCTACGCCTGCATGTGTGACTGGAGTGGTAAGGCAGTTTTCCTCCATCTTCCTGGGCAGCCACAACAAGACCCTGTGAGGAGGCGCAGGTGCTTCGAATAACTGGCACTCTCCCAGGCCACAGCCGACACCACATGCTCAGAACAGAGGCTCAATTTTAATCCTTCTGAGACACCATCTCAGAGACTGGCCAATATACAGACATGTAATCAATGTAATGCTTTTGTGTGCTCATGTGGGTCTTGAGCTTGTGAATTTTTTGCATTAACAGTTTTAGAATTTTCTGCCTAGAAATTTTTAGAATTACCCAAGTACAAATGCAGTCTTTTTTATGGTAAATGTTATTTCATGAGAAACACTGCATACATAATTTCAGCTTCAATGGTCAGAAGATCCTGTGCTTTCAAGCTTACTGTTAGAAATGCAAAACAGGGACAGCAAAACTCCATCATCCCACCTCAGTTCCCTCAGTACAGGATGTTTTCCTCCTTCAAAGGTTTTTTTAATAAGATCTTTCGTCCAGTGTCTTTTACATAACCAGCTTTCTCTATTTCCCAAAGAAAATTATTGCACAGTCTAATTAAGTTTTCCCTTAGGAAACACCACTCCTGACACAGAAAGGAAGACAAAACAATGGTGGCAGATTGTGGAAACGGGAATATTTCATTTTTACCAACTGAAAAACTATAAAACTTAAAACTACCCCTAAGCTATTAATATGCAATGATTTAAAATATCAGCAATTCACAGGAGACTGGTAAAAAGTTCTTTGTTCACTTACTGTTTTTATCAAGTTCTGAATTCAGAACCCCACACTCCTACTTTGACAACTGATAGCATCACAACCACTTAAAAACAAGTTCAGAGAGTTCCACTGTGGACAGTATAAATGATGCTTCTTTTTGCATGACCTGTCTCAGAAGTACAGCCAAGGAGGAACTGAGTCTCACATGTTCACTCTCACAGGGCCCATCAAAGAACTCAATAAGGATCTGATGAAGGAACTTAGACTGTAATTTGGAAAATGTGGATAATACACCAAATTTCTAGTCCATTACCATATTATTTTTATTATAATGGCTTTGTAATAAGCTTTAATTTGACAAAGCAAACTCCCCTCACAAATTTTCCTGCTTCTGGGGCATTTATTCTTTCCAAAATGCAAACCTGATCATGATACTTGGTGTAAAACCCTTCCATTGCTTCCCAGTGCTCACAGACTCCCTTTTAGGTCCCTGCAGGATTGTGGTTTAGTAGAGTGGAGAGTGCAAGTTTAAGATGAAATCTGACTGCTCAACAGGAGAATCACTGCCACCATCAGAGAACCTCTCTCTCTGCCCTGGTTCCTTACCAGGCTCACTCCCTCCTTTAAATATGCATTGAACAAATAATGGTTTTTGCAGCGGTGCTGTGTAAGGGGTCCCCAAGATCACCCCTAGGTTCAGTAATTCACAAGGAAGACTCACAGGATTCAGCATACAATCATACTCTCATGGCTATGACTTATTACACTGAAAGGATACAAAGCAAAATCAGCAAAGGGAAAAGGCTCATGGGATGCAGTGTAGGGGAGACAAGACACAAGCTTCTAAGAGTCCTCTCCCAGTGTATTCACAGAACAAAATTTCCCTAGCAACAAGTTGTGACAATACATGTGAAATGTTGTCTACTAGGGAAGCCTACTAGAGACTTAGTGCCCAGGGATTTTATTGGGGACTGGTCACATAGGCACCCTCTGACTGGGTACAGACCAAAATTTCAGGCTTCAATAAAGAAAGAAGGTATTCAGCATAAACCATATTGCTTGTATAAACAGTTCTGGTGACAGATCCAAGATGGCTGAGCTCAGGATTGCAGCTCCCAGCAAAAGCGCAGCGGGTGAGTGGATGTCGCATTTCCAGATGGATTTTTATTGCCCACAGACCAGGAGATTCCCAGGCGGAGGAGCCCCACAGGTCACCAGCGTGGCTGTTTTGTCCGGCGCAGCTGTTTTGGCCGGCATGGCGTTTCTCCGTACAAAATACATAGGTCCGGGCGCTGTTTTAGTTGGCAACTGGAGCTCCTGGGAGACAGAGTTGCCCATTCAACTGATAAAAAAGGGGACTGAAACAGGGAGCCAGGCCAGGAGATTCCTGGGAAAAAAGAGCCATGAATCTCAGCGCGGCTGTTTCAGCTGGTGCAGTGGGTTGCCGCACAGGAAATCACACAGATCCCGGAGCCTTTTCAACAGGCAACTGGAACACCTGGGAGACAGAGTCACCCGTTCAACTAGAAAAAAAAAAAAGGCTCTGAGGCAGGGAATCAGGTGATCAGGCTCGGCTGGTCACACCCCCACAAAAAAACAGCAATCTGAAACACTTCGGATTGAGAGTTTCACAGTAAGCACAGCTGAACCCAGGACAGTCCAGCTCTGTGGCAGAGGGCTGTTCGCCATTACCGAGGCAGTCCACCACTACGAAGGTAGTTGGCCATTGCTGAGGCAGCCCACCATTGCAGAGAGAGTCTGCCATTATAGAGGTGGGCCGCCATTGCTGAGGCAGTTCTAACTATACCTGTATAAATAGGACTGCAGGGAAGTTCACATGGCAGATGGGCAGAGCCCACAGCAGCTAAGAAAAGCCTCTGCAGGCAGACAGTGACTAGGCTGCCACCTCGCTGGGCAGGGCAGCCCTGAAAAAAGGTAGCAGCACAACAGAAACTCATAAATAAAGCCGTAATTCCCCGGGACAGAGCACCTGGGAAAAAAAAAAGGAGGGGTTTATGAGTTCTGCTGCAGCAGACTTAAACGTACCTGCCCAGCAGCACTGAATTAACAGAGCTCACAGCTCAGCACTTGAGCTCCTATAAAGGACAGACTGTCTCCTCAAGAAGCTCCCTGATGCCCATATATCCAAAGAGTCACCTCATAAAGGACAGCTCAGACTGACATCTGGCGGGTATCCTTCTGGGACAAAGATAGCAGCAGAAGAAACTGACAGCAACCCTTACTGTTTTGCAGCCACTGCAGGTGATCCCCAGGCAAGCAGGGCCTGGAGCGGACCTCAGCAGTCCTACAGCAGAGGCACCTGAATGTTAGAAGGAAAACTAAGAAACAGAAAGAAATAACTTCATCATCAACAAACTGGACGTCCACTCAGAGACCCAATCTGAAAGTCAATGACTGCAAAGACGACAGGTGGACAAATCCACAAAGATGGGAAGAAACCAGTGCAAAAAGGATGAACACAGCCGAAACCAGAAAGCCTCTCCTCCTACAAGGGATCACAACTCCTCACCAGCAACGGAACATGGCTGGATGGAGAATGAGTGTGATGAATTGACAGAATCAGGCTTCAGAAGGTGGGCAATAAGAAATTTCTCTGAGCTAAAAGAACATGTTCTAACCCAATGCAAAGAAACTAAGAACCTTGAAAAAAGATTTGATGAAATGCTAATGAGAATAAACAACTTAGAGAGGAATATAAGTGAATTGATGGAGCTGAAAAATACAACACGAGAACTTTGCGAAGCATACGCAAGTTTCAACAGCCAAATTGATCAAGCAGAAGAAAGGATATCAGAGGTCGAAGATCAACTCAATGAAATAAAATAAGAAGGCAAGATTAGAGAAAAAAGGGTAAAAAGGGATGAACAAAGTCTCCAAGAAATATGGGACTATGTGTAAAGACCTAATCTACATTTGATAGGTGTACCTGAATGTGATGGAGAGAATGAATCCAAGCTGGAAAATACTCTTCAGGAGATTATCCAGGAAAACTTCCCCAACCTAGTAAGGCCGGCCAATATTCAAGTCCAGGAAATACAGAGAACACCACAAAGATATTCCTCAAGAAGAGCAACCCCAAGGCACATAATCGTCAGATTGACCAGGGCTGAAATGAAGGAGAAAATGCTAAGGGCAGCCA
>CAUYQU010020426.1:0-24458 GCA_963574635.1 Cheracebus regulus | reverse complement strand
AAGGCCTGAGACCAGGTGAAAAGAGAAACTGCAGATTTTATGTAGGATGGGCCTTGTTTATCAAAGGGAAGCTTGGTCTAAAATGTAAATTCACCACAATGTGTCATTTTATGACTGTAAAGATATGTTAATAGCTTTTTTTCCATGTATGTGTGTGCATCTGAATCTACATAGCAAATGGAATGGGAACATTAACACACATCATGGTGGAAGTTGCAATGAGCCAAGATTGCAAAAATTAGCTGGGCAAAGTGGCGCGTGCCTGCAATCCTAGCTATCCGGAAGGCTGGGGCAGGAGAATACCTTGAACCAGGGAGTCAGAGATTGCAGTGAGCTGACATCGCACCACTGCACTCCAGCCTGGCAACAGAGAGAGACTCCGTCTCAAAAAAAGAGAGAGAAAAAGAAATAGAGGACTGGTTGAATACACTATGGTAATAATTATAATCATACCAGCTAAAGTTAATTGGGCACTTATTAGGTGCTAGGTGCTGTTTTAGGAGTTTTACATGCCTCAGCTTATTTAATTCTCATAAAACCTCTATGCTGGGGTTCTCATTTTATCCTCATTTTACAGGTTTGGCTCAGAGAGGTTAAGAATTTGCCCAGTGTTATACAGCTAGTAAGTGATGGGGACTGAGTTTACAGCCACCATCCTACTTGAGGATTACTTGGAGGGTTATGTACACTTTAAAAGACAAAAGCACACACAATGTTTGCCTGCCTTGAGATATACGTGTTCATGCACACTAACAGAAGTTGAATGAAAGAAGTTTAAATTAATAGACCCAGACTAATCATAACCATGTGAAAATGTATGGACATGTCAGAAGAGCCAACATTCAGGAGAATGAAATGAAGTTTCTAATCTATTTAAGTCTTCATTTCTCTGTAAAGCTTTGTATAACTTTTTTAAGTTATCTACCTGTGAGTTTTATGCTTTCTGGGCTAGACAAATTATTCACTAATTTTACAGGCAGTCTCATTCCTTGCTGAGATGTTAAGGAATGAGACTGGCTCAATCCCTTCACGCCTTCCCAGAACTTCTGAAAACAAAGAACTTCTGAAATTTTGTAAGAACTTCTGAAAACAAAGCTTTGGCTCAAGACTGGGTTTTGGGGAGTGAGCTTGGCTCAGAGCAATCCTGAGAGACAGAAGAAGAGACACTGGGTTAGTGGGAATGGGGCATCTTTGAGAAGGGTCTCGACCTCACTCATCAGAAGCCCCTCTCCAGAGCAAACAAAGAACCCCTCTCACCTCTCTATGCTGTCTTCTCTTCCCCTTAAGTTCCCAAGGGTGCTTAAGGAGTGAGTGGAGGAAGGAAAGCCCTGGTTACTAGAGTCAAATTGAGGTGACTCTGGATGGGGCAGGCAGGGGTCCTCTGAGAGATCAGTGAGAGCAGGAGGCACACCAGGGCAAGGGTCCAGGTTAAGCAGATGCGCATTCCACTGTCCAACTCTGGGGTAATTTCCTTCCTCCAGCTGCAAGAGCTTCCCAGAAGGCTGAGCCATCTGAAAATCCCCCAAGGGCTGGAGCCAGCCCAGGAAACACTGAACAAAATAGCTACAAATGCTGGGAGGGTGGAGAGGAAGGAGGAGAAAAGAGAAGAGGAGGTGTTGGCTTAGGGGCAGAGAGCAGATAGCAGCTACAGGGCCAGCCTGTATGGTGTGGGGAGCAGATCTGGAAATGTTGCGGGATATGGAAGAGTTGAGAGAACTGGTCATATTTAGCCTAGAGAAGAAGCCTGGAGAATGGTAGGATGATGACTAGCTTCAAATATTTAGGTAGACACTCATGAGAAAAGACATCAGATATATTCTGCATTGCTCCAGTCTACAGCTTGCCATTCTAAGTGTGGTCAACAGACTGGCAGCATCAATAACCCCTGGGCACTTAGAAATACAAAATTTCAGGTCCCCCTAGACATAGTGAATCCAAATGTGCACCTTTGCAGGATCCCCAGGTGACTTGTGCATACATTGTTTGAGAAGTGCAGATATGGAACACCACCATTCAAGTTGTGGTCCAGGTGTAGCAGGAGCTGCCGCGGGAAACGGATCTCTCGGACACCAAATACAGGAGGAAGGAGTTTATTTGGCTGGGAGCAAGGTGGCATAGTTGCCTTAACAGCCAAGTTCCTCTAACAAAGGAAGATTCCTTCTTTATATAGGCTTATACTTTAGATGTTACACATGGAAGAATCTTAGGTTTATAGCTTAACATATGAAAAGGGTCTCGGTTTACAGTCTCAGGAATTACATATGAAAAGGGTTTCAGTTTACAGTCTCAGGAATTACATATGAAAAGGGCTTCAATTTACAGTCTTAGGAATGAAAAGGGGAAGTTTATAGTCTTAGAAATGAAAAAGGGAAGTTGATCTGAGATGCCTGGGTCTCCCTCTTCACAGGGACAAGTGCTCATCTCCTGAACTGTTTGTTAATGGTCTTCCATGGGATATCCAGAAATCGAGGGTGTGTGGATCCTTTTTTTTTTTTTTGAGACAAGAGTTTCACTCTTGTGGCCCAGGCTGGAGTGCAATCAGCTGACAACAACCTCTGCTTCGCAATCTCAGCTCACTGCAACCTCCTCCTCCAGGTTCAAGTGATTCTCCTGCCTTAGCCTCCAGAGTAGCTGGAATTACAGGCATGCACCACCACGCCTGGCTAATTTTTTGTATTTTTAGTAGAGACGGGGTTTCACCACGTTGGTCAGGCTGGTCTTGAAATCCTGACTTCAGGTGATCTGCCTGCCTCGGCCTCCCACGCCTGGTGGTTTGGACACTTAAAGCAATTTAATGTTGTGGTGACATCCAAGTTCATGGTCAGCAGTTGCATCCCATTCAACAGAATGTATTTTTAGTGTTGCAGAACTGGTTGGGCCTGGTAGGTCCACATGGATGGAGGTAGGAAAATCCTTTACCACAGACCGTTTGAGAAGCTGTGTGCAGAACAGTGGTTCCCAAACTTCAGCAAGTCTCAGAATCGCCAGGAGAGCTTATTAAAATGCAGACTGCTGACCCCATCACCAAAGTTTCTGATTCACTAGTTCTGGGGTGGGGCCTGAAAATTTGCATTGCTAAAAAGCTCCCAGTGGGTGCTGTTGCTGGTACTATTACTATACAGTGAGAATTACTGATCTAGATTAGAAGACAGATCCAGACCTGTGGATTAGAGTTGTAGGACCCTACCCTAGCTTAAGATAAAGAATGTTTTAACAGTATTAAACTAACCCCAAAGCTAGCAGAAGCAAAGAAATCACTAAAATCAGAGCTGAACTAAACTAAATTGAGACCTAAAACTCCATACAAAGGGTCAACAAAACTAAAATTTTGTTTTTTGAAAGGATAAATAAGATTGATATACAACTAGCTAGATTAAAAAAGAAAAAAGGAGAGAAGATTTAAATAAGCACAATCAGAATGACAAAGATGACATTACAACTGATCTCACAGAAATACAAAAGATTTTCAGAGGATGCAAAGACATAAGAATGATATAATGAACTTTGGGGATTCAGGGGGAAAGCGGGAGGATGATGAGGGATTAAAGACTATACATTGGGCACAGTGTACACTGCTCAGGTGACAGGTGCACCAAAATCTCAGAAATTACCACTAAAGAACTTATCCATGTAACAAAAGGCCATCTGTTCCCCCAAAACTATTGAAATAAAAAATAAAATCCTGAGACTGTTATGAATACCTCTATGCACACAAACTAGAAAACCCAGAGGAAATGGATAAATTCCTAGAAACACACAACCTCCCAAGATCAAATTAGGAAGAAATTGAAAACCTAAATAGACTAATAACGAGTTCTGAAATTGAATCAGTAATTTAAAAACCTACGAACCAAAAAAAAAAAAAAAAAACCCTAGGCCAGATGGATTCACAGCTGAATTCTACCATACTTACAAAGAAGAGCTGGTACCAATTCTACTGAAGATATTCCAAAAATTGAGGAAGAAGTACTCCTCTCTAATTCATTCTACAAAGCCAGCGTCACTCTGATATCAAAATCTGGCTAAGACACAACGTGAAAAGAAAACTACAGGCCAATATCCCTGATGAACATAGACACAAAAATCCTCAATGAAGTATTAGCAGACTGAATCCATCAACATATCAAAAAGTTAATTCACCACAATCAAGTAGGCTTTATTTCTGGGATGCAAGATTGGTCCAACATACACAAATTGATGAACGTGATTCATCATATAAATAGAGTTAAAAACCATACGGCCAGGTGTGGTGGCTCACACCTGTAATCCAAGCACTTTGGAGGCCAATGCAGGTGAATCACCTGAGGTCGGGAATTCAAGACTAGCCTGACCAACATGGTGAAACCCTGTCTTAAAAAAATAAACCATATGATCATCTCAATAGATGCAGAAAAAGCTTTTGATAAAATCTGACATCCCTTTATGATAAGAACCCTCAACAAACTAGGCATAGAAGGAACATACCTCAAAATAATAAGAGCCATCTAAGACAAACCCACAGCCAGCGTCATCCTCAATGGGTAAAAGCTGGAAGCATTTCCCTTAAGAACAAGAACAAGGCAAGGATGCCCAGTGTCACTACTCCTCTTCAACATAGTTAGAAGTTGGCCAGGCACGGTGGCTCACGCCTATAATCCCAGCACTTTGGGAGGCCGAGGTGGGTGGATCACGAGGTCAAGAGATGGAGACCATCCTGGCCAACATGGTGATACCCTGTCTCTACTAAAACTACAAAAATTAGCTGGGCATGGTGGCGCACGCCTATAGTCCCAGCTACTTGGGAGGCTGAGGCAGGAGAATTGCTTGAACCCAGGAGGCGGAAGTTGCGGTGAGCCAAGATCGCACCATTGCACTCCAGCCTGGGTAACAAGAGCGAAACTCCATCTCAAACAAAACAAAACAAACAAACAAAAAAAAACAAAACATAGAAGTCCTGGCCAGAGCAATCAGGCAAGACAAAGAAATTAACGGCATCTAAAGAGGAAAAGGAAAAGTCAAATAATCTCACTTAGTTGACAATATGAAACTATACCTAGAAAACCCTAAAGACTACAGCAAGGTGGAGTGTGGTGGCTCACACCTATAATTGTATTACTTTGAGAGGCTCAGGTGGGAGGTTTACTTGAGGTCTGGAGTTCAAGACAAGCCTAGCCAACATGGCAAAAACCCAATCCTGTTAAGTAATAGGAGCCCTTTGGTGGAGTCTTTTTTCTTGTGCCTCAGCCTCCCAAGTAGTTGGAATTATAGGTGTGCACCACCACGCCCATCTAAGGTGGGAGGTTTACTTGAGGTCAGGAGTTCAAGACAAGCCTGGCCAACATGGCAAAACCCTGCCTCTACTAAAAATACAAAGCAGTTTGGAGATTTCTCAAAGACACAGCAATCTCATTACTAGGTATACACCCAAAGGAAAACACATCGTTTTACCGAAATGACACATGCACTTGTATGTTCATTGCAGCACTATTCACAATAGCAAAGACATAGAATCAATCTACGTGCCCATCTACAGTGGATTGGATAAAGAAAGCGTGGTACATATACACTATGGAATACTACTCAACCATAAGAAAGGATGAAATCATCTCCTTTGCAGCAATGTGGATACAGCTGGAGGCCATTATCCTAAGCTAATTAACACAGGAACAGGAAATTCAATACTACATGTTCTCACTTATAAGTGTGAACTAAACATTGGGTCACATAAAGAGGGGACTGAACACTAGGGACTATTAGAAGAGGGAATGAGGAAGAAGGACAAGGGCTGAAAAACTGCGTATTGGGTACTATGCTCACTACCTGGGTGACCGATCATTCGTACCCCAAATCTCAGCATCACACATTATATTCATGTTACAAACCTGTATATGTACCCCCTGAACCTAAAATAAAAGTTGAATTTTTAAAAAAATGCTTTGGCTGGGCATGGTGGCTCACGCCTGTAATCCCTGCACTTTGGGAGGCCAAGGCTGAGGTCAGGAGTTTGAGACCAGCCTGGCCAATATGGTGAAACCCCTTCTCTACTAAAAATACAAAAAGAATTAGCCAGGCATGGTGGTGGGTGCCTGTAATCCCAGCTACTTGGGAGGCTGAGACAGAAGCATCTCTTGAATCCCAGAGGCGGAGGTTGCAGTGGGCTAAGATCACACCATTGCACTCCAGCCTGGGGAGCAAGAGCAAAGCTCCAACTCAAAATAAAGTAAAATTGAAATTTAAAAATGCTTTTACACCTCTTATCTTTCTTTGACCTTCCAATAGCCCTGTGAGGTAAGTTGTTATATAATTCCTGTTTTAGAGATGAGGAAACTGACTTACCCAAGGTCAAGTATCAAAGCAGGTCACCTGGTGCTTCAGATGGAGCCAGAGGAACCCCCCTTCAGGCAATGCTGAAGGGATTCTGGCACTGGGTGGGAGTTTGGGTTGATGGGATTAAGGACCCTCCCACCTTAAAGAATCTGCAGCCTCTTCTGAGAATTCCATCTAGCTGGCTTCCTGGGAGTGTAAGCAGATCTAATATAATAAAATACATCAGCATTTGGAATATTTGCCTAGCTCAGTGAGCCAGCATTTTCCCAGTGATCAACGCATGATGTTACAAAATCATACATGAGAAAAGATCCATTCAATACAAAAGATGGACCAATGGTTTTTTATTTTATTTCTTTCTTGAGACAGAGTCTCTCTCTCACCCAGGCTGGAGTGCAGTGGCACGATCTGAGCTCACTGCAACCTCCACTTCCTGGTTTCAAGCAATTCTCCTGCCTCAGCCTCCTGAGTAGCTGGGACTACAGGTATGTGCCACCACACCCAGCTAATTTTTGTATTATTAGTAAAGACAGGGTTTCACCATGTTGGCCAGGCTGGTCTGGAACTCCTGACCTTGTGATTCGCCCGCCTCGGCCTCCCAAAGTGCTGGGATTACAGGTGTGGGCCACTGTGCGTGGCCTGGACTAACGGATTTTAATGTAGCAGAGTTTGAAAAGGTTAGTGGTTTTTAGGTGTCACACTGCAACTGTCCTTTAAGAAACTATCAATTTTCAAATTTTGAAGTACAATAAAAGAATATCCATAATTATCTGAAAAGCCATTAAGATATTCTTCCTTTTCCAACTACATATCTACATGAGACTGAATTCTCTTCATATACTGTAGCAAAAAAAAAAAAAACAACAACAACAAAAACCTGCGCTAGATTCAATACAGAAGCAGACATGAAAATCAGCGCTCTTCTAATAAGCCAGAAGTTTTAAAGATTTGCAAAAATGTTAGACAATACTCCTCACTCATTTTTTTGTTTTGGAAAATAGTCACTTTCTTTGGGGTCCTCAATAATTTTTAAGAGCGTAAAGGAGTCCACAGACCAAACTTTGGAGAACCTTTTTTTTTTTTTTTTTCTTTTTTTTTCTTTTCTTTTCTTTTTTTTTTTAAAGATGGGGTTTCACCATGATGGCCAGGCGAGTCTTGAACTTCTGACCTCAGGTGATCCACCCACCTCGGCCTCCCAAAGTGCTAGGATTACAGGCGTGAGCCACCGAGCCCGGCCAATCCATAGGCTTTTTTTTTTTTTTTTTTTTTTGAGGCAGGGTCTGGCTCTGTCAGCCAGGCTGGAATGCACTGGCGAAATCACAGCTCACTGCAGCCTTGACCTGTTGGGCTCAAGCAGTCTTCCACCTCAGTCTCCTGCATAGCTGTGACCACAGGCACATGCCATCATGACTGGCTAATATTTGATTTTTTTATAGAGATGGGATATTGCTGTGTTGCCTAGGCTGGCCTCAAACTCCTGAGCTCAGGTGATCCTCCTGCCACAGCCTTCCAAAGTGCTAGGATTACAAGCGTGAGCCACTGTACCTAGCATATAAATTGATTTGTGATATAAGCTACTTTCTTTTTAAAAGTGTTTTCAGAAAAGGTAAAAAGCATATAAAAACACAGCTTTAAGACCTTTTTTTTTTTTTTTTTTGAGATGAAGTCTTGTTTTTGTTGCCCAGGATGGAGTGCAGTGGCGCGATCTTAACTCACTGCAACCTTTGCCTCCTGGGTTCAAGCGACTCTTCTGCCTCAGCCTCCTGAGTAGCTGGGATTACAGGTGCCTGCCACCATGCCCAGCTCATTTTTTTGTATTTTTAGTAGAGATGGGATTTCACCATGTTGGCCAGGCTGGTCTCGAACGCCTGACTTCAGGTGATCTGCCCGCCTTGGCCTCCCAAAGTGCTGGGATTATAGATGTGAGCCACCACGCCCAGCCTAAGACCATTTTAAAAGAGTATTTAATCCAGTGATTGTGAGCTGAAGTTAGTCTTACCCACACAGTGCTGGGTCCTGCACATACCTAGATATTCAACAAGGCTTTGATGAATAGGTGAATGAATGAATGAATGAATGAAATGCCTGAGGTCATCCTGATTTGCTTAACGAACTAAAGCAGGGTGACAAGGGTGTGGGGCAGAGTTGGGGATCAGAAGTGTGAGGGGAAGGGGGATGTGGATGAGCCACTCAGAAGTCTGTCTGATGAATAGGTTTCTAAATCTGTTGCTAAGAAAGCAGAAGCAGACAACTCACTTTTGCTGGTAAGCCTTTGTTTGGCCTCAGAGCTCTGTGTGCAGGAGAAAGCATGACCTACATTTCCCCTGTGTCTGGTCAAAGAGGCTCTCTGGTTAATGTTTGTAGGACACAGAGACAATAAACAAGTGCCGGCCTGGGCAAGAAGTTTCAGTTTGGGCCTTTTTTCCCCAGTTTTAGCATGGTCTGTGATGGGGGCAGGCACTATTCAATCTTTGCCAAATAATGTTCTGAAAGCCCTTCCTGCTGGGGGACACAAGGGCAGAGCACAGTGAAGAAGAGACAGGCACGGGCAAGGCACCTTTATACCTGGCAGCATTTGGAAGTCCCCCTTCCCTAGGCCGAAGGCTGTCTTTTGTTTAGATTAGCCCTCTCTAGAGCTAGATGGAGGCAAGGACAGTCCCTGGCTTTCTGGAGGAAATACACATTGATGAGCGGGAAAGTCCCAGACCTGCTGGGAAGACAGGATTTTGGAAACAGACCTACATTTGAAGTCTGACCACCTACCTGTCTACTGGCTGAAGAGTCAGCCAATTCCTGCTTCTTCCCAAGTTGCTTTAAATCTAAAAATGTTTAACTCTCAGCCCTAAGTGAGTAGCCCCCAGGAGAAGCCAAAGGAGGGGAGGAAGGGAGGAAGAGAGACGGAGCAGAGAGGGAGGAGAAGGAGGGGAAAGAGGGGAGGGGGAGAGGGAGAAAGAGAGGTAAGGTAATAAAAGTGGGAGCCTCACTGCAAGGCCCAGACCAGCCCTACCAGCCAGTAGATTATGTCCTCCAGGCAAAGAGAACATTGTACTGCAGGCAGGAGCCAAGCTTGACCTGGACACTCGAAGTCAGGGGCCCACAGACAGAACAGACAGGGCTGTACATTCAGTAAAGAAAAAATTACACACTTATTTTCAACCCCTAACTAAACTTTAGCTTTTTCTTCAGTTAATGTATGCAACAAAGCGGGTGTATCAGAGGCACCTGTGACTCTGGCACAATTTGAAATTCTTTCACTTCCCACTAAGTTTGTTGCAGATGCCTTGAAATTTCTTACATTCATCACTTCCTCAAAATCCTAGTTGTTATTAGAATGGCTGCCAGATCTTATTATGTAATGCATTAATAGTCATGTTCATCTTGCCTGAGTTTGTTTACATTTTGATAGCTGTATTTCAATACAGCAGGTTCCATCTGTAGTCCTTTGTGCTTGTTTTAGGCATGACGAACATGACTCTGAAGCTGAGCATCCGCCTCCCAGGGCTGCGGAAGACGTGAGTACCGCACACAAAGGTGAAAACTAGGAGGGCAGCGGGCAGGACGAGGGAGGCTCAGAGCACAGCTGTGAAGGTCCGGCTCGGCATCCGCTTCAGAAGACACACGGTCCTTTGTTGGGCACGTCTGTGGCTGTTTAACGTTGAGCAAGGGCCAACTTAGAGAACAGGTTGGAGCTGTGGAGCAGAAGGGGTAGAACGCCACGGAGATACTGAGAAAAAAAGGCCACGGCTAATATTCCCACTCTGGCCCCAGCACCCAGGCTCAGGGAATCTAAGTACCCTCCACCCGCATCTGCGAGTCCCTTACAGACTCAGCAGATGTCAGCTTTTTTGAAGAGACGGTCTCACTCCGTTGCCCAGGCTGGAGTGCAGTAATGCAGCCACAGTTCACTGCAGCCTGGAACCCGGCTTTGCAAGTGATCCTCCCACCTCGGCCTCCTGAGTAGCTGAGACTATAGGTGTGCACCATGCAGAACTAATTGTTTTTTTTTTTTTTTTTTTTTTTTTGAGACGGAGTTTCACTCATTGTCCAGGCTGGAGTGCAATGGTGCAATCTTGGCTCACTGCAACCTCCGCCTCCCAGGTTCGAGCGATTCTCCTGCCTCAGCCTCCTGAGTAGCTGGGATTACAGGCATGTGCCACGATGCTCAGCTAATTTTGTATTTTTAGTAGAGACGGGGTTTCTCCATGTTGGTCAGGCTGGTCTCGAATTCCTGACCTCAGGTGATCTGCCCGCCTTGGCCTCCCAAAGTGCTGGGATTATAGGCTTGACCCACCACACCTGGCTACACAGAGCTAATTTTTTACAGAGGCGGAGATCTCACTGTGTTACCTAGGCTAGTCCCAAATTCCTGGCCTCAAGAGATCCTCCAGCCTAAAGTCCCAAACTGCTAGGACAACAGGCCTGAACCACTGTGTCCAGCCGCTGTCTGCCTTCCAACTCCCAGCCTGCTTCTGTCACATGACAGAGAGCTGCCCTGCCTGTTGAAGAAAGCTGAGACCCCAAACCACTTTTCCTTGTGAAGGTAAAGGTGAACTTGGTGGCCTTTACCTGATGACTCTGCTGATATTTGATCCCTGAGGGAATGAGGCACAGCTAAGCACCCAACACTCACTTGAACTTTGCAGTTTCCCGGTTTCATTAAGAAGCCCATTGTTGAGTCTGGCCCGTTGTCAAGGACACATGGACTCTTGGAGCAATCCTGTTTCTCCAGCATCCTTCCAGGCAATGGGTTGGTGTGGCCAGGAGCCAACAGGAAGGGCATGGGCCAGAGGGGAGAGGCTTCTTAGCAGTTGGCTGCCCTGGAGCTCAGGTTTACTGCACCAGGAGTATTTCCTTCAGTTCCCCCCAGCCAATCTGCAGATTAAGGAGAAATGGAGAACGTAGGAAGGTAATTGCAGTGTGGACACAGCCTCAGGTTTCTTCTTTGGTAAGGCCGATGTTTATTACACAGGGGCATAGTAAGTAAAGCATGCACTCTTCATTTTTCCTAGAATCCAGTGCTGTTGAGAAAAAAAAGACAACTGTTTACTCACTGAAGAGCAAATGTATACGTTACTGGATGTGGAAGAAAAAGTTCTGTGGGGTCTGGGCATGGTGGTTCACGCCTATGATCCCAGCACTTTGGGAGGCTGAGATAGGAGGACTGCTTGAGGCCAGAAGTTCGAGACCAGCCTGGGCAACATGGTGAAACCCTGTCTCTACAAAAAATACAAGAATCAGCTGTTCGTGGTGGTGCGCCCCTAGTACGAGTTACATGGCAGGCTGAGGTGGGAGGATGATTTGAGCCTGGGAGGCAGAGGTTACAGGAAGCGGGAGGTTATAGTGAGATGAGATTGTGCTGTTGCACTCCAGCCTGGGCGACAACAGGACCCTGTCTCAGAAAAAAGAAAAAGTTCCATTGCTCCCCACCACCCAGATGAATGCTCCCCAAAATAGTTCCTGAATGGCTGGGGCCAGAGTGGCTGATTTTGGGAGAACAAACCACAGCTGCCAGTTATAGGCACCAGCTGCACCACGTTGCTTCATTAGCTCCCCAAGCAATGCTACAAGGCAGAGCGACTGAACGCCCTTTCACGGGAAGAAAGGCAGGTTTAGGGAAGTTGAGAATGTTGTTTCTGCCGCGCACATCCCACCTTCTGACCTGACTTTGTGAGAAAAGCCTGTCTTTTTTTTTTTTTTCCTGAGTGTGGTACACATTTCCATCTCAAATTAAGGAAGATAGTGAGGGGAGGCGCAGCACATCCCCGCTGTTCAGGTGTAGTGTCCTCTAGAGCACACCGTAGCAGCTCCTACTGGGAAGCCTGGGTCCCAGCCCTGGCCCTGTCGCTAAGCTGCTGCTTCACCTGGAGTCACTCCCTTCTCCCAGTGTGCCTCAGTTTCCTCATGGGAAAGCTCACTACCAGCTGAAGGTGAGTGGTCTGGGGAAGGAAAAGAGGGGACAGAGAGCTGGGGTGCAGACGGGTGGAGAGTGGGGGAGGCTCAGGCAAGGGGAGTCCGGGGAGCAATGGGGTTCCAAGGAGGGGGCTGAGTCCTGGCCTGGGGAAGTCAGGTTCAAGGCGCTGGTGTCCCAGCCCAGGGACCTGTTCCCTGTCCTGCTTGGAAGTCCTGTCCTGGTTGTGGACAGCCAGAGAAAAGAAGCGTTCTCCCAGGACTGCTGTGGGCTGCAGCTCCCCCAGCTGGGCTGAGTTCTGTGTTTAACGGAGGGAGGAGGAGGACTGAAAAGCTGGGCCCTCTGGTAGCTTTCTGTAATTAATTTATTTCTAATTAAAATGCTATCTTTGGATATGATTTCCTGCTCCTACAAATAAAATGTGCTTATTGTAAAAAAAAAAATTCAAACATAACAAAAATCTGAAATTGCTGGAAATAGAACAAACCATAATGATTTGAATCAAAATATCAGAGTTCCTCTTCCACTCCTTTCAGGCACCTAGTGTTGCAGGCCAGGTCTCAGGAGCACAGGCCTCCATGACAACTGTTTCAGCACTGACTGAGTGGTTAAGGATTAAAAGCTGAAAGAGCCAGTACCTTCATACAAAGACTGAAATGTAAAAGCCCACCCAGAGTTTTGCCTAGGCCTTTCCTGGGCCTTAAAGCATGACCAGATAATGAAAATTCTTAACAGGACCTGTTTAGAATTAAACAAGTTTTATTGGGGGTCTGAAGGAACTCGCCAAACTACTGTGATTTAGCAGGAGACAAGATAAGGGTAATCACCCCAGCACCTGGACCCGTTAGATTAAGTAAATTTACTGGGGCTCCAGAGTAAAGTCCTCAGGACTGAGACCTTAGTTATAAATTAGAAGTTAATCACCTATTTCTTTAGATAAATGCACTTACATGTACACATATAGCTCAGAAGGTATATAAGCTCTGGAAAACTTTGAAATTTTGATTTGGTCTGGTGATAATTTCCAGTTCTTCTCCCTGCACCTAGTTACAGAAATAAAAACTCTCTTCCTCCCCAGTTCATCTGCATCTCGATATCGGGTTGTGAGAATAAGCAACTGGCCCCTCCGTGTGGTCTGAGAGCACCAGCACTAAGCACTGGGTGGTGGGAGGGCAGCTTCTGGGCAGTGGCCCCCAGCCTGCACCCACCTGCCTCTCCACCTCCCAGGTGGGTCCACCCACCTCCCCAGAGGTGTGGTGGGTTGAGCTGAGGAGGCCTCAGCACTCCACTGACTCATCACCCTTTCTGTCCTTTGACGGGTCGGATGGGGTGAACATTGCTGCCCGCAGGTCTGGTTTCATAATATCTCAGTGTGTTCTGCACGTGTGATCTAGCCCCTCCCTTGGGAGGCAGGGGAACTCTGCATCTTCTATATATTCTCAGACTATGAGGTCTCAGCTGAATCGTAGACAGAATCCCATCTTAATGTCCAGTTACATAGAACTATACTATCATTTATTTAACCAGCTTTCACTGATGGACATTGGGTTGTTTTGTGCGTATGTGGGCATGTAACACACGTCACACACCTGTATGTGAGCTCCTGTGCTGGTATTAATATTGTAAACAATACCTCTCATCATGCTACCTGACTTCAAACTATACTGCAGAGCAGCAGTAACCAAAACAGTAATGGTACTGGTACAAAAACAGATGCACGGACCAATGGAACAGAATAGCCCAGAAATAAGGCTACACACCTACAACTATAAGAGCAGCTGAGAGAAAGGCCGAGTATACCCAAAGTCAGGCAAGCAAGTTTATTGCCTTGCCGGGCTGCCCCATAACAATCAGAGGAGGCAGCCCTGAGCTTACAGAATGAGGGGTTTATATGGGGTGAGGGGCTGAAGGGAGTCTCCAGACTCCAGACAGAGATCATCTATCAGCTTGTAACAAGCACGAAGATAGTTTATCAGCTTGTGACAGACTTAACAATACACCATCCTGTGACTTTTGTGGCAGCAGTTGAAAAAAACAGGATTTTACACGGTTTAAAAAAAACAGGATTTTACAGGTATGTGTAAAATGGGAATTTACAAGTACCTGTAACAAAGTTCCCATGACCACCTGCGCTGCCCAGATGGCTGTAATCAGGCTTTGCTCATTGTAGCCTGTCTGGTGGCCTTGCTCTGGCGCCTAGATGAGTGTTTAGGAATGCAGCTGCAGAGCAATCAGGGTGGGGGCAGCTGAGGGGATTTTCTGGGGCAGCTTGTCCCTAACATTCCAGCCTCTTGCCATTGTCATCTGGCAGCTACTTGCTGGATGGGGCAGTGTTTGCGGAGCAGGAGACAGATTGTAGGGACTGTCATTCCTGGAGCTGTCGGTGTTCTTGGAGCAGCATTGTATCTTGTATTGTTCCATGGCTCCTGTAAAAACTGGGTTGGGAGACGTAAGAGGCAGGGGCCAAATGCTAGAAGGAGGAAAAGGGTTATGGCAGGACCTAGGAGGGGCAGTAGCCAGGGTGCCCAGGAGTTACGGAACCACTGGGGCCAGCTGAACTGACTTTAAGCTTTTGTGCTCGGTCTTCGAGCTTTTTGACAGCATCTCGTGCTAACCTAGATTCACTGAGGTAGAAATAGCCTTGCTCACCTAAAAAGAGGCACAAATCTCCTTTTTCAGCAGTGAGGAGGTCTAGGCCTCTGCGGTTTTGTAGGGTGACTGCTGCCAAATTTCTAGTTGGTTTTGGAGGTGAGTGATGGTCTGCCACTTTTTCTAGTGACTATTGGAAGTCTCGAGAGAGTGACTGGAAATGTGATGATGAGGTTCTGAGGCTTCCTGCTCCTGACCCGACACTACTTGTGACTCCAGGGGCCCCTAATATGGGAATGCTCTTTTTGGGCAGGCATGTGATATAGCAGAGACAGGGAGTTCTTAGTTCGGAGGGACAAGGTTAATGTTGAGGGTAAGGTGGTCTAGGGTGCAGGTATCCATCTAGTTGGTAGGAGACAGAAGTAGGTTGTGGATCCACAGAGGAAGAGGATGCCTGCGGTGTTAATGCAAACAGACAAGTGGACTGAGAATAGGTGTTGGAGTGTGTAGGTTCCTCATTTGGAGGGACTTGGTTCAACTTCAGCAACCCAGAGTGAGGAGAGAGAGAAACCCCTTTGAGAACTCCTGTCTTGGGAAGGGGTTTTCATGTTTGAGAGGCAGGAGCGGAGGTAATGCGGAGGGACTGGGTAAAGAGGCCATTAGCTTCATGGGAAACTGAATAATGTACTCAGAGTGAGGTATGGGAAGAGGGATGAGAGGTGGTTTGAGTTGAGCCACAGGCAGAGGGAGGGATGGTGCCTACGTATATGTGTCCATTGGAAGAGGTGACACATAAGGGGGCTTTTGGCCAAGATTTGGGGTGTGGAGGGTTATGAGACCTTGGATGGCAGGGTGAGGGAGTTTTTCGTGGTGGTAATTGGCAGTATATGTAGAGAGAAGTTTGGTAGCTCTGTTAGGGCAGTGGGGTAGTTCCCAGTGAGAGTGAGGGCTCTGTCTACAAAAGCAGAGCCTTTCTGGAGGGTGTATGAGAAGCGAATGGGAATATGGTCCCAGGGCTGAGAAACTGGGATGGCTGAGTAGGCAGTAGAGGAAAGGGAAAAACAGGTCCAGCCACAGGAAGCAAGTGCAGAGTTGGGGCGCAGTAACAAGGAGTGAGTGAGACTGAGAGGTCGTCCGAGTCTTGCAGACGTGAGAAGAGACAGGGAGCAGCGGCAGTGGGGCTGACTAGTAAACGAGTTAGGAACTTGGGGAGGAAGCAGGCGGGAGGAAGGAGCTGGTAAGGGTTGTGGGGAAGTGGCTCTTCTAGAGGGTCTGTGAGGTGGCTGATAGCGTCGTTGGATAGTCACAGTCTCCTTGCAGGTGAGCAAGGAATAGATGAGTGAAGACCTCTTTTCGTGTGGGAATGGGGAGAGAGGAGAGGATTTTAATATTTGGTGTGCTATGGGGAGAGGCTGGTTCCTGTTGCGAGGACCTTGGCGCCTGGAGCAGGGCAGGGGTGATATATGAAGGAGTTACTGTTCACGGGTCGTCTTCGGGGATGGGCATAAGGCAGAGTGTGGTTGGACCAAGGAGGGTGCTGGAGAATTGGCGGAGGACGGCCAGTGGGTCAGCAGGCGCTGTAGGAGCCTTTTTCAGTCTGGAAAGATGGTACTTTTAAGAGGTGCGTCCTGAGAGTGTGGCTCTAGTGGGGGTTGTAAGAATGACTTGGAAAGGGCCTTCCCACTTCAGTTTAAGGCTTGCTGGCTTAAGACTTTTTAGGAAGACATGCTGTCTTGGTAGGAGAGTCTGGTTGGTAGGGCCTTCGTGGGGTTTTGGGAGGGGCCGACAGCGGAGCGTGTTGGGAGGTGTTTTCCCAGCTGAGACTTAGGAGGCCTGTTTTGTAAGAGAGAAGGACGTCTATACATTCACTCAAATGGGCTGAGGAAGGAGGGAGCTTTGGAGAGGTGGAACTCAGGGTTTTCAAGGAAGAGGGCATGGAGTCGTTGGATCTGAGAAGGAGAAAGTGCTCAGTGCTCGGGAGGAGAGATCTTGTAGATTGCGTGGGCTGTGGACTGTGGTGACTTGGCCGAACGTTAGTGTTTTGTTTTCTAAGGCTAGGGTGGCAGCTGCTGCTAGGGCTCTGGGGCAGGTCGGCCACCGTCGGGTGGTGGTGTCTAGTTGTTTGGATAGGTAAGCTTGGGGGCGAAGGAAGGAGGACTTCCTTTTTGTTGGGCAAGGACACTAAGGGCTATTCCATGGTTTTTGGCCATGCAGAGAGTGAGGGGCTAAGAGATGTCAGACAAAGATAGAGCAGGAGCAGTTACAAGGGCAGCTTTAAGTTTGCGGAAGCTAGGGAATATGTCGTGTAAGGATTTAGGGGCCCATTTAGAGGGCTTTTGGCTGCTTCATAGAGGGCGTGGGCTAGGAGGACAGAGTTGGGAATCCATGTTCTGAAGAAGCCTGCCAGTCCTAGGAAAGAGGGTCTCACTCTCAGAGGAGGGAGGGGGCAGGCTGTCTATTAATGCTGCCCGTGCTGAGTCCATGGCTCCGGCCCCGGGGCAGAGCTGGACTCCTAAGTATGTCATTGTTGGAGTGGAGTTGTGCTTTTGAGGCAGAAACCCTATTTCCTTTACTAGCAAGAAAGTTTAGAAGGGTAATAGTGTGAGTCTGAGAGTCCTCTGGCGGGGGCTACAGAGGAGGAGGTTGTCCACGTACTGGAGGAGCTGGCTAGGGGAGAGGTCTAGGGAGGTGAGGTCTTGAGCTACAGCTTGTCCAAAGAAATGGGGGCTTTCTCTAAAGCCTTGGGGGATGACTGTCCAAGTACGTTGTCATGACTGGAGGGTTTCAGCATCAGTCCAAGTGAAAGCAAAAAGATTCTGGGAGTTGAAGTGAAGGGGATAGTAAAAAAGGCATCTTTTAGACCGATAGCGGTATAGTGGGTGTGCTGGAAGGGATAAGGGAAAGAGTATACGGGCTGGGAACTACTGGATGGATGGGAAGCACTGCCTGAGATAGCCTGGAGGTCTTGGACTAGTCGGTATGAACCGCCTGCCTTCTTGACGGGGAGTATGGGGCTGTTCTATGGAGAATGAGTTGCTCTGAGAAGGCTGCGAGAGAGGGGTTTACGATGGGCTCTAAGCCTGTTTGATGAGTTAATGAAATGCGGTATTGAGGGATCTTAGGGAATTTGGAGGGTCTTTTAGCTGGATTTTGATGGGATCATGATGAGCTGCTAGGGAAGGTGGGGTAGTATCCCACACTACTGGATTAGCAAGAGAAGGGAGTAGATACTAGAGGAAGGGGTTGAGGGCTGGCGTGGTAGCAGAGAGGAGCAGGAGAGAATTTGGTTGTGGGGAACAGAAAAGGGAGATGGAAGCCTTGAATTTTGTCAGGAGATCTCTGCCTAGGAGGGGGGTAGGGCAACAAGGCATGATAAGGAAAGAGTGAGAAAAGTGTCGAGTAGGGAACAAGGAAGAGGTCTGGTGGTGCGTTGGCACCAGATTAGTCCATCAGCCCCCACAACTGAGACTGAGAGGGATAAGTGGGTCCTGAGAATTCAAGCAAAGCCAAGTATCAATTGAAAAAGAGATCGGCTTACCTGCTACTAGTAGAGTTACCCTGGGCCCCGATGGCAGATGGGGCTGGGGGCCCTGGGCCTCGTCAGTCTTCAGCAGCTAGGCCCAGGAGCTGCGGGAGTGCAAGCCATTCTTCACTTTTCATCTTGCTGAATGGGTGGTGGCTCTGGGGTGCAGGCTTTTCTGTCTGTTGAGAAGACAGATTTCCAGTGGCCTGGCTGCTGGCAGACTGGGCAAGGGCGTTTTGGCACTCGTGGGTTAGGACGTGCCCTCGCCCAGCGGCTTTCTTTGCCGCACTTAAAACAAGGCCCAGGAGGGCTGCTGCTATCAGGTCTTTTGCCCTTGGGCTGTATGGCTAGGCTGACGGATAGCCACAGCCAGAAGCTGGTATGTAGCACGATCTCTTTCGGCTTTATCTAATTTACCCCGCTCATCCCTGTTATTGAAGACTTTGAAAGCCAGGTTAATGAGGTCTTGTGGGGTTTGAGGGCCATCTTTAGCCTTTTTAAGTTTGTGCCGGATGTCACGGCAGATTGAGAGATAAAATGGGTGTTAAGAACCATAGTTTCTTCTCCAGAGGCAGGGTTGACTCGGGTATATTTTTGGAGATCCTCTGTAATGCAGGAAAGGAATTGGGCAGGATTTTCATCTGCTTTTTGGGAAATTCCTTTTAGTTTTTCAAAATTCCTGGCCTTATGGGCAGCTTTGTTAAGGCCTGCAATAAGGCAAGGAATCATATGAGTACGGGACACGGGGCTGGGGCATGTGGGTCGGTACTCTCAGGAAGGCTCTTCCCGGGGACGGCGGTGGCTCCTATGGGCTTAGTAGGATCTTGCTGATGAAAATCGTCAGCCTGTGCCTGGGCTGGGAGCCACACTCTTCCCTTCTCTTCCAGAAGGAGGGGAGAAGAGAGGATAATATAGAGATCATGCCAAGCGAGTTTATAAGACTGGGTGAGATATTTAAATTCTTTGATATAACTATTGGGATTGGAGGAGAAGGACCTGACATGTTTTTTAATCTGGGGGAGATCGGAGAGGGAGAAGGGGACGTGGACACAGACGATTCCTTCAGCCCCTGCTTACCTCCCAGAGGGGAAGCTAGGGAGCTAGCTGCTGGGCACATTGGGCTCAGGAACAGGTAGGGGGTGGGGACGGGGAGGACTCAGAGTCAGAAGCAGGGTGGTTGGAGGGGGAGGGAGGAGTAGGGCCGGAGTGGGGGCGTACAGAGCATACAGATGCTCTGGTGGAGGATCATGATGTGGTCGAGAAGGAGGAAAATCAGCAGGGTCAAAGGAAGAGGGTTTGTCAGCTGTGGCCCTGGGGAGGGTGACAGGGGGAGAGTCAGGTTTGGAGCTAGCAAGGAGGATTTGGAAAGTAGAACAAGAGTGGCAGAGGGAAGGATGGCTACAGAGTGTGAAGAAAGCCTGAACATAAGGAATCTCAGACTATTTCCCATTGCGATGGCAAAAGTTGTCTAAGTTTCTATGTATGTTGAAATCAAAGGTGCCATGTTCAGGGCACTGGGAGCCATTGTCTAATTTGTATTGAGGCCAAGCAGTATTGCAGTAAAAGATAAGCCTTTTAGGATAGACTTCCTAACGGAGGCCTAGAGCACTGAGATTATGCAGAAGACACCCAAGGGGGCTACTTTTGGGAGGAATAGTCTGAGAGGCTCCCATAGCGAATCGGGGAGGGAGGTAGAGGAAGAAGAGAGTGCCGATTGACAAGGGTGGTGGGAGAGGGTGTCCCCTGTCCCACAAGCCCTGTCTGGAATAGAGGAGGTAGCCATGGAGTCAGGCATCCCTGAAACAGAGGAACCAGAGGCCTGGAGGCTGGAGGAAGCCCTTGGCCAAGCACTGGGTCTTTTGGAAATGCAGAGATGGTCAAGAGTTCCAGATAAACGGCAAGAGTCTTTCTTACTCACCCCAGCAGAGGCTCTGATGGTGAATGAAGTTGCCAACAATAGGAGAGTCTGGGAGATTCTCTGGGTCTTCAGCAGGTTCTAAAAGGGGAGGGTGGCTGGAAGAGGGATGATAGGAGAGGGAGGGAGGGATAGAGGGAGAGAGAGAAAGAGAGAGACCCCTCTAAGGGTGCCCAGCCAGAGCCTACCCCTTCCTGGGTTTTAGTACCAAAATGTAAGTTCAGCCGAGAAAAAAGATGACTAGACATAAAATTAGGCAAGCAAGTTTATTGACCTGCCAGGCTGCTCTGTAACAGAGGCAGCCCCAAGCTTACAAAACGAGGGGTTTATATGGGGTGAGAGGGACATAAGGGAGTTTCAGGACTGAAATAATTCATTAGCTTGTAACAAGCACAAAGATATTTTATCAGTTTGTGACAGACTTATGATACTTTATCCTGTGACTTTTGTGGTGGCAGTTTAAAAAAAAAAAGGAACTTACAGGAATGTGTAAAACAGGAATTTACAAGTATGTGTAGCAAAGGTTTGTTTCCCATGACCTCCCCAGCGCTGCCCAGATGGCTGTAATCAGGCTTTGCTCAATGTAGCATGTCTGGTGGCCTTGCTGTGGCACCTAGATAAGAGTTTAGGAGGCCAGGCATGGTGGCTGACTCCTGTAATCCCAGCACTTTGGGAGGTCTAGGGGGGTGTATCACCTGAGGTTGGGAGATTGAGACCAGCCCGACCAACGTAGAGAAACCCTGTCTTTACTAAAACATACAAAATTAGCCAGGCATGGCAGGTGCCTATAATCCCAGCTACTTGGGAGGCTGAGGCAGGAGAATTGCTTGAACCTAGGAGGCGGAGGTTGCGATGAACCTAGATCGCACCATTGCACTCCACCCTGGGCAACAAGAGGGAAACTGTCTCAAAAAAAAAAAAAAAGCATTTAGGAATGCATCTGCAGAGCAATCAGGGTGGGGGGTTAGCTGCGCTGAGGGGGTTTTCTGCAGCAGCTTGGCCCTAAAACAGTATTTTAGTGTGTTCCGCACGTGTGATCCAGCTCCTCCCTTGGGATGCAGGGGAACTTTGCATCTTTTATATATTTTCAGACTCTGAGTTCTCAGATGAATTGGAGACAGAAATAATCCCATCTTAATATCCAGTCACATATAACTATACCATCATTTATTTAACTGGCTTTTACTGATGGACATTGGGTTGTTTTGTGCATGTGTGCGTGTGCATGCAACACACGTCACACACCTGTGTGCAAGCTCCTGTGCAGTATTAATATAATAAGCAATGCCTCTCATCATGCTACCCGACTTTATACTGCAGAGCAGCAGTAACCAAAACAGTACAGTACTGGTACATAAACAGACACATAGACCAATAGAACAGAATAGAGAGCCCAGAAATAATACTATGTACCTACAATCATCTGATCTTTGACAAAACTGACAAAAACAAGCAATGGGGAAAGGACTATTCAATATGGCAGTGGGATAACTGGCTACCCATATGCAGAAGATTGAAACCAGACCCCTTCCTTACACCATATACAAAAATTAACTCAAGACGGATTAAAGACTTAAACATAAAACCCAAAACCATAAAATCCCTGGAACACAACCTAGGCAATACCATTCTGGACACAGAAATTGGCAAATATTTCATGATGACGAAACCAAATGTAATTGCAGCAAAAGCAAAAATAGACAAATGGAATCTAATTAAAGAGCTTCTGCCCAGCAAAAGAAACTATCAACAGAGTAAACAGGCAACCTACAGACTGGGAGAAAAATTTTGCAAACTAGGCATCTGACAAAGGTCTAATATCTAGCATCTGTAAGGAACTTAAATTTACAAGAAAAACCCATTAAAAAGTGGGCAAAGGATATGAACAGGCACTTTTCAAAAGAAGACACACATGTGGCCAAGAATCATATGAAAAAAAGCTCAACATCACTGATTATTAAATTCAAATCAAAACCACGGTGAGACACCATCTTACAATAGTCAGAATGGCTATTAAAAAGCCAAAAATTAACAGATGCTGGCGATGTTGCAGAGAAAAGTGAACACTGTTACAGTGTTGGTGGGAGTGTAGATTAGTCCAACCACTGTGGAAGACAATGTGGTAAGTCCTCAAAGACCTAAAAAACAGATATTTAGGCTAGTCCAAGTGTAGTGGTGTTTACAACTAATTGATCACAACCAGTTACAGATTGCTTTGTTCCTTCTCCACTCCCACTGCTTCACTTGACCAGCCCAAAAACAAAACAAAACAAAAAACAGAAATTCAGTTTGATTCAGCAGCCCCATTACTGGGTGTATACTCAAAGGAATATTAATTGTCCTGCTATAAAGACACATGCATATGTATGTTCATTGCAGCACTGTTCACAATAGCAAAGACTTGGAATCAACCTAAATGCCCATCAGTGGTAGACTGGATAGAGAAAATATGGTACATATACTTCATGGAATACTATGCAGCCATAAAAAAGAATGGGATCATGTGCTTTGCAGGAACATGGATGGAGCTGAAGGCCATTATCTTCAGCAAACTAATGCTGGAACAGAAAATCAAATATATTATGTTCTCACAAGTGGGAGCTAAATGATGAGAACACATGGACACACAGAGGAACAACACACACTGGGGCCTGTTGGGAGGTGGAGGGTGGGAGGAGGGAGAGGATCAGCAAAAATAACTAATGGATACTAGACTTAATACCTGGGTGACAAAATAATCTGTGCAACAAACTCCCATGACACAAGTTTGTCTATATAATAAACCTGCACATGTACCTCTGAACTTAAAACAAGTTAAAAAATTTTTAAAATGCCTCAGACATTGTAGCTGCCAAATCTTCTAAGCAGTTGTCACTTTGGCCTCCCTAGACCTCTAACCAGTCTCAAAACAGGTTCCCCTGCCCTGCTCTTCAAACTGGGAGAAGCGTAGCACTGGACCTACCCAGTGTATGCCACAGGGCTCTGAAAGCATCATATTTACTTAAACATTCTGGTGTAAACGGGGATGCAATGTAATGATTATTTACTTAAGAGGGATAAATAGGCTGTCTGGACATTTCTACACTCTAGTGAGCTATTTGCCTTTGGTGTCAAACCTCCAGGCCATGCAGAGTCTGTTCACAGTCATTCTCCTCTGCCCTCAGGGATATTTTGATAGGACATCTTGAAATGCACTGTCTGTAGTAGCCAGAATCCAAGATCCCCAGGGATCCCAGCCTCCTGATAACCACACCCTTAGACAGTTTTGCACCGGCATTGGCCTGTGTGACCAAAGAATATGGCAAAGGGATGGCAAGTCACTTCCACAATTATGTCATAAGATTACTAGGTTATAAAAGGCTGGAAAGCTGAGTGTGCTGGCATGTGCCTGTAATCCCAGCTACTTGGGAAGATGAGGTAGGAGGATCCCTTAGCCCAGGAGTTTGAGACCAGCCTGGACAACATATTGCAACCCTCATCTTAAAAGACTTGGGTGGACATGGTGGCTCACTCCTGTAATCCCAGCACTTTGGGAGGCCGAGGTGGACAGATCACCGGCACTTTGGGAGGCCGAGGTGGCCAGATCACTTGAGGTCAGGAGTTTGACACCAGCCTCGCCAATGTGGTGAAACCCCATGTCTACTAAAAATACAAAAATTAGCCAAGTGTGGTAGTGCACATTTGTAATCCCAGCTACTCAGGAGGCTGAGGCAGGAGAATCGCTTGAACCCAGGAGGCAGAGGTTGCAGTGAGCTGTGATTAAGTCACTGCTCTCCAGCCTGGGTGATAAGAATGCAACTTGGTCTCAAACAAAACAAAAGACTCGAGTTCTCTCTCTTTTCCTGGATAATGTGCCTTGAGGAAGGAGGGAATGGATACTGGTAGGCTATGAAAAATGTTCATTAGACAAAATATCTAGATCTGCAAACCCAAGAACCTAGCCCATAAGAAAACGTTAACCTCTAGATGAAGAACCTAGTCCAGAAGAAAACATTAATCTCTAGATGAAGAACCTAGTCCAGAAGGAAACATTACATCTCTAGAGGAAGAACCTAGTCCAGAAGGAAACATTACATATCTAGATGAAGAACCTAGTCCAGAAGGAAACATTAATCTCTAGATGAAAAACCTAGTCCAGAAGAAAACATTAATCTCTAGATGAAGAACCTAGTCCAGAAGAATACATTAATCTCTAGATGAAGAACCTAGTCCAGAAG
>CAUYQU010020425.1:0-41791 GCA_963574635.1 Cheracebus regulus | reverse complement strand
TAAACTCGGGGCCTCAGGGGGTCACGGCACACGTGCTGAATGGTGGGAAAGACAATGTCCCCATGGTGGTGGCACATGGCCCTAGGGGACCTCTGGGAGGGACTGGCCATCTGTGGCAGTTGGAAAAAAGGTTTCAGGGTTAGGGAGACACCTGACCTGGGCCTAGAAGCTCTACCTTTGGATACAGGGTTTGTGGCCACACTTCGCCCACATCTGAATTGGTAAAGTGGATTGTGAAGGCCACAGGGCCGTCCTGCAGGCTGCACGCTGTGGGGAAGGACGCTCCTCCTTCCACATGCAGATGCCACTTACATGCCTTCCATTTGTGCCCCACAGAAGTCCCAGAAACACTCACTGTCACTGGCCCCGCTGCCCACGGGTGCTGAGAGGTCAAGTACGTGTCTGCGTTTGCCTCGCTAGCTCCCCGTGAAGCTGGCCTGGCCCAGAGTCCAAGGGCATTATGGGTCAGCTGCTTCCCTTGAGGTCTGGGGCCAACTGCCTTGCCTGCTTCACCTCATCTGAGGACACAGAGTGACCACAGCTCTGCCAGCATCCTCTTTCTAGGGTCCAAGGACAGTAAACAGGTGTCCCCCTCCTGCCATCTCTGGTCAGTGAGCGGAGTCCACCTGGAGCCTTGTATGGAGGTGGGTGGCTCCGCAGGAGGGCCAGCCACAGGTACAGAGAGGAGGGGGCAGCAGGAGCCGCCATCCCTGGGTGAGACGCAGCCTCTGGAGAGGGAGCTCCGTTTTACCCCCAGGGAGCCCATGTGAGCTCAGTAAGATGCTGTGTGAATGGCCTTACCCATCTACCCTCTGGGAGGACAAAGCTGGCCACCACCCCACTCTGTCCTGAACACAAAGAGAGACCTCCATGTTCCCGGTCACTCGCCACTGCGAGGGTCTCTGCCCTCGGTCCCCGCACTGACTTACTTCTTGATGGCAAACACAGTTAACCCGATGGTGGTGTTCCGGAGCCTGAACTGCTCGTTGAGGATGTCGATGTTGAAGGTGCCCTCCCAGATGATGGGAGCCAACCAAGGGGTCACCACAAGGACGTCTTTCCTACTGCACATGGAGAGAGGTGCACGGTAGCATGGAGCTGGCAGGGCGCCGCCCACGCGTGCCTCTGGCACACGGCCACGCCCACCTGCAAACCCCACTCAGCTTCCGCCTCCTCTGACCACCCTTCCAGAGGCAGCCGCCATTCCCCCGGAAACCAACCAGAGGCAAACACAGACTCCAACTGGCCAACCATTCCCAACCCTCCCTCAACAGCGGATCTGCCAGACCACAGAGGGAGCTGAGCTTTGCTGGCAAAGAGAGGGGAACCCCCACCGACACCCTCCCCCAGCCCCCTCCCCAGGAAGGAGGCACCTATCAGGCCTCTGCAGGGGCTTTGGTGAACAAAGAGATAGAAAACACGAGACCAAGTCAAAGAAAGCAAAGGGTGTGAGAATGGCCATGTGGGCTCCGAACTCAGATGTCAGGGGAACCTGAGAGGAGTGGACGGCGAAGCAGCCCCAGCTGAGACTTCCGTCAAGGAAACCGCCCTCTCATACCTTCAGAACAGCCCCTGGGGCTGCCTGCAGCCTCAGTAACGTACTCACCAGGGTGTCAGCATCTTTGGCTGGGGGTAGACCATCCTGTAAGCACAAAGCGCCGTCCCGTGAGTTTGGAGTTTGCATGGGAAGCGTGGGATGCATGTTGGCAGAGGGCGCGCACAGCCGCTGAACTGTGACTGGGCGTCCACCCTCCCGCCAAGGCTGTACTCCCAGGCTGGAATCACTGTGGCTGCTCCGGGCTGTGTCAGCCCACAACCCTAGGACCCCGGGGCAGGGCCGAAGCTCAGAGTCTCCGATTCAGCACTTGTAGACCGGGTAGAGGGACTAAGTGACCTCAGGCCCAAGGCTTTCCACTTGACTTAAGGCTGGAGGGACGTAAGGGGTCGTGTCTTAATTCACAGTGGGCAGAGAGGAGGCTGCGTGTGTGGCCCCTGTCCCTGGACATTCCCAGGGAAAGGCCCTGAGTTGGGCAGACGCCCCACCTGGGCCCGAAGCCTGCTGGGCCTCCTTGTGAGCTGGTGGTGTCCATAGCCCAGCTTCCTCTTTGTGCTACGACAGTGGCACAAAGCACCGTCAGGTGCCACACACAGCCTGTGGGGACGTGTGGGCCACAGTGCTGTCCCCACCTAAAGTACTGGAGAGGCCTAGGAGACATGAGCTGGGGCTATTTTAACTGTCAGTAGTGGCCACTATCTGCTTTTGTTTTTTTGAGACAGAGTCTCACTCTCGTTGCCCAGGCTGGAGTAGAGTGGTGCAACCTCGCCTGACTGCAAACTCCGCCTCCCGGAATCAAGTGATTCTCCTGCCTCAGTCTCCCCAGTAGCTGAGACTACAGGTACTCGCCACCACACCAGGATAATTGTTGTATTTTTAGTAGAGACAGGTTTTCACCAGGTTGGCCAGGCTGGTCTCGAACTTCTGACCTCAGGTGATCTACCCAACTCGGCCTCTCAAAGTGCTGGGATTACAGGCATGAGCCCCCGTACCTGGTAATGGCCACGATTTTAATGTTCTATAATGGCCTTTAAAAGCAGGGAATTAGCCAAAATAGGAAGGAAATTCTGACACTTGCCACAGCGTGGATGGACTGTGAGGACATCATGCTCAGTGAATTAAGCTCGTTGTAAAAAGACAGCTACTAGCCAGGCACAGTGGCTCTCGCTGTAATCCCAGCACTTTGAGAGGCCGAGGTGGGCAGATCATGAGTTCACGAGTTTGAAACCAGCCTGACCAACATGGTGAAACCCTGTCTCTACTAAAAATACAAAAATTAGCCAGGTGTGGTGACATGTGCCTGTCATCGCAGCTACTCAGGAGGCTGAGGCAGGAGAATTGCTTGAACCTGGAGGGCAGAGGTTGCAGTGAGCCAAGATCACACCGCTGCACTCCAGCCTGGTGAGGGAGTAAGACTCCATCTCTAAATAAATAAATAAATAAATACATAAGTAAAATAAAAATGATTAAGATAGCAAATTTTATGATGTTAAGTGTATTTGACCACAATTAAAAAAAAAAAAAATCAAAAGCAGTGTGGGCAACTTGGCCTTGGTAGCCTAGACTGCCCGGGTTTAGCACTGATAAAGGCCCACATCCCGGGAAGCAGCCCCCGAGGCCCAGACAGAGCAGACCAGCTGGTTCTTCTCTTTCAAAGCCAACGACAGGCAGCTGGTGAAAACTGAAGCCCCGGCCGCATCCTGCTCTCTGAGTGGCTGCGGGACGAGGGCACAGTCAGAGCAGAGACTAGGGAAGGAGCAGCCTCCTCCCTCTGAGCCACAGGAGGAAAGAGGAGCTGCTCCCACATGCCTCTGCGCACACACACACAGGTACCAGGCTGCAGGACAATTCTGTGACATGGAAGGCACCGAAGGAAGACATTATACCTTGGCAATGCGACACTCTGCAGACCGCCCGGTTCCCTACCAGCCGTGCTGCAGAATGAGAACACAGGAGATGAAGTTTATTCCAGGAGCAGGGATTGCGGCACAAGGGCATGGAAGCCAGCAGAGGGTCCCAGTGGGAGGGACACAGCGTCAGCCTGGAGCGTGGAGCAGAGTTCACCAGAAACAGTCACAGAACAGCCATCCCTGAGCTAATGGGCCTGGCATGGGCCCATGTGCCAGACCCTGTAAGGCCAACACTGCTGTCTGAGGTCCGTGTTTGCGGGGCCTCACAGCCTACAGCTTCGCCAGACACGTCGAAGCCAGGGCTGGGCAGAGTGGAGTTTCAGACCGTGTCTGCAAACCCCGAGGCCCCTCCCATCAAGAGATGGGGTCTGATATTCCTGTTTCTAAGAAAGAAAATGCGGCAGAAGTGACACTGGGTGACTTCTGAAGCCAGGCCCTAGAAGGCCATCTGGCTTCTGTATCTTCCCTCTTGGGATATTGGTCTTGGAGCTTCCAAACCCAGCTGAGCAGGAGCCCAGGCCCCGGGGAGAGGACCTGGGTAGGTGTCTCAGCTGAGAGGCAGCCATCACCTGTCAGAGACGAGGGAAGTCCTTGCGATGACCCCAGCCACCCACCGTCTGCCCACAACTACCTGAGGCCCCGAAGTGAACCAGCCAGGTGAGCCCAGTGCACCCCAGGAAGCCCAGGGACAGATGTGATCAACGACTGTGATCGTTTTCCATCGACGGGGTGGTGTTCTGCAGCCATGGGTTACTGACACGAGTGGGAATTAGCAGACACAGCAGGGGGCACAGCAGGGGGCACAGCACGGGCACAGGCCCGGAGTCAGGACCCCACGGCAGGTGGATGAGCCACAGGCCCCTCTCAAGCACAGAGGGCGAGGGCAGAGGTGGGCAAGATGAGGCTGGGAGGTCAGGCAGGATCAGACCGTGGAGAGCCTCCTACCTTCTGTTCTGGAAAGATCACTCCAGCTACTGTGAGGACACGGGGGACAGGGCTGATGGGGATGGGGAGACAAGTCTGAGGCTGTTTCAGAGATGGGGGCAGCCCCACCGGACCAATGGAGCAGGGCTGCGAAGGCAGAGAGGCCGGTGGGTGTGTGAGCTGCTGAAGAGCAGGGCTGGCGGGACTTGGGAACCCAGTGTAGGGCTGAGGGCAAAGGGAGAGTTGAGGATGGCAGGTGGAAGGCGACTCAGGAGGACGGGTGTGGGCAGGGAGCAGAGACCATGTGTGGGAACTCTGGGTACGCCTGGAGTCGGGGACTGGAGGTCAGAAGGAGGTCGAGGCTGACTCCAGAGATGTGGAGGCAGACATGTCAGGTGACCCTTCAAGGCCACAGAACTCGCCACGACTACACTGAGCAAAGGATCGAGAGGGGGCCCAGGCCCACCCATGTGCGTGTCCAGGAGGAGCCCAGGGAGTTCCCAGAGCGGGACCCTAGCCCACAGCCAGCACCCTGGCCAGGACGGACAGTCCGCCTGCCCTTCCCCTCACTCACCGGGCCAGTTCCAGGCTTCCTGGCATTAGGCTTCTGGGTCTTAGGACCCCGTAACTGCAGGAAGGAAGTGTGCCAAGCTCAGGACAAAGAACCCAGACTGCCTGTCCACCCCTTCCTCCAAAGAGTACATGCGGGGCCAGCACCATGCACACAGGAGTCCCCGATGAGCTGCGAGGCCTCCAGGCAGGAGGAAACATTCTCAGCAAAGCCCAGGCGCCTCACCACATACCACAGCAGGAGCTGGGCAGGAGGGGATCCCTGGGGATATTGCTCATGCATAGGCACCTGCGGCAGCTCCAGAAGCCCACCCGCCCCCATACCTGGGTCAGTGCAGCCCCCGAGGCCATCTCAGGGAGCATTTCCAGGCCATGTCTACAGATGCCCCACTCTGTGGTTCTGGGACCTGCTGTGTCTGGAAGCGGCTAACAGTTCGGGACCCAGACTTGCCTTCCCCACCCCAGCCACGCAACTGTGGGCACGGGGCTCGCTCTCCCGGCCCCAGACTCCCCACTTAGGAAAATGTTAACGGGAGGGTGAGGAGCCCCTTGCCTACTGAGGCTTAAATAAGGGAGCAAGTAAACACACCTGCCCACGGCTGGACGTGGGCCACACCTGTCCTTAGGACCCTGATGGCTACTGTGATGCTTGGGGGGCGGACGGGGTTCCCATGGGTCTGATTAGCTGCTGTGGCCACTTCTCCCCAAACCGGGCCAGCCCCGATGGGCAAATGTGTCTTACCCAAACAAGACCAAGACAAGCATTGTTAGGAAAAGGATCATAGGTAGAGGTGCTTGGCATTTTGGTTTTCCTGGAAAACAGGTGTGGAAAAGTCAGATCACTCACCCTCCTTCTGTCACCTGCCCCACTTTACGTGTCCTGTCTTGTGATTCAGGCACCAGACCCTGCGAGGGGCCTTCATCTGCCAGGATGGTCCCTCTGCCCCACAGGGGACGCGCTGAGCCCCACCTGAGCATCTGCAAACCCAGTCCAGACCCAGCCCTCCTGCCGCTCAGAGAACAGGGAGGCGGTCTGCTTCTCCCAGCTCATCAGCCCGACTGCTCCCACAGACTCTGACTCTGAGCGTCCCCCCGGCCTCCCAATGACCTCCTTCCACCAGCACCCGCTTCCTGTGGGAGACCGAAGGGAACCACACTGAAATGAGCACCTCGAGGTCACTGTTGAACCCACTGGATGAGGCCAGGACAGCCTCATGGCTAGGCTGAGCCAGAAGCCAGACCAGTTCCTGCCACGGAGAGGAGCCACCAACCTCCCCGGTGTCTCCCTGCCCTCTCAGAGGCCCGTGTCCTGGAAACAATCGGTGGTTTTTCTTTTAAGGCGATTTTTATGTATGTTAAAGTCACGTGCAGTAGTTCCCCCTTATCCACACCTTCACTTGCTGGAGTTTCAGTGACCCATGGTCAACCAAAGGCCAATAATAGGGGAGTACAGTGCAGTCAAATATTTTGAGGACAGGTCTGGGGGCTCATGCCTGTGATCCCAGCACTTCGGAGGCTAAGGCAGGAGACCTGCTTGAAGCCAGGAGCTCTAGACCAGCCCGGGAAACATAGTGAGAACTCACTTCTATCAAAGAAAAAAAAATAGGCTGGGCATAGTGGCGCACCCCTATGGTCCCAGGAGGCTGAGGTGGAAGAATCACTTGAGCCTAGGCTGTCAAGGCTGCAGTGAGTCATGAATGCACTACTGCACTCCAGCCTGGGTGACAGAGCAAGATCCTGTCTCTTAGAAAAAAAAAAAAAAACCCATAAACTAAGAGAGAGATATATATTTTTTGAGAGAGACCACATTCACATATTCGCATAACCTTTCTTTTTAAAAAAAAAAAAAAAAAAGACGGGGTTTCACCATGTTGGTCAGGCTGGTCTTGAACTCCCGACCTCAGGTGATCCGCCCACCTTGGCCTCCAAAGTGCTTGGATTACAGGAGTGAGCCACCACACCCGGCCCACATAACCTTTCTTACGTATATTGTTGTTGTTGTTATTATTGTTTTTGAGACAGAGTTTGCTCTTCTTGCCCAGGCTGGGAGTGCAATGGGGCAACCTCGGCTCACTGCAACCGCCATCTCTGGGCTTCAAGTGATTCTCCTCCCTCAGTCTCCAGAGTAATTGGATTTACAGGTGCCCACCACCATGCCCGGCTACTTTTTTGTATTTTTAGTAGAGATGGGATTTCACCATGTTGGCCAGACTGGTCTCGAACTCCTGACCTCAAGTGATCTGCCTGCTTAGGATAGTAGATTGTTATAATTGTTCTACAGTATTGGATGGTTGTTAGTTCATCCTGTGCCTAATTTATGAATTAAACTCTATCATAGGTATGTGTGCACAGGGGAAGACATAGTCTGTATAGGGTTCGGTACTATCCGTGGTTTCAGATATCCGCTGGGGATCTCGGAACGTGACCCCCGCAGGTAAGAGGGGACTACTGTTTTCACAAGGTCAAGCCTAGAAGGCTTCTGTCTCCCAGCCCAGTTCCTATTCCGTCCCCTGAAATCAGTCCCTTTCAACTAATTGTTCTGTTGCTTCTTATCCCACAATGCTTGTCTGTATTTACCTCCACCTTTCTAAATCCTGTGAGCATGGAACAATTTATCTCAAATAGCTTCCTGGAACAGAAACGTGGGAGGCAAAATTTGAACTTTACATGTCTTAAATTACTTTTTCCACGTTTGTAGTCAGTAGATTGTTTGGCTGTAGGGAAATCTAGATGAAAATAATTGTCCTTCAATTTGGCAAAAATTATTCCATTTTTAAAAACTGTGAAAATCAACTTCATTTGAGGGATAACTTACATCCAATAAAATGTACCCACTTTAGGTATACGGTTTTGATGAGTTTTGAACAAAGTATGCACACATGTAATCACCCCCCTAGACAAAATAGACATTTTCATCACCCCAATAAGGTCCCTCCTGACCCCGGATCTGGTTCCCTGGTGTTTCTCATAAATGGAATCACCTGCCACATGCTCTTTTAAGTCTGGCTGCATCATACGGCATCACATTTTGAAGAGTCACCTACATTGTCCCATGTATCAATTGTTCGTTCTTGTTTATTTCGGAGAAGCACCATTGTTAATACGCCACAATCAGTTTATCCTGTCTCCTCTTGACAGACATTTTGGTTTTTATGGTTTGGGACCCCTAGCAACAAAGCTCTATAAACACTCATGTGCTGGGATTTGTGGACCTTTGTTTTCATTTTCCTTGAGTAAATACCAAGGAGCAGAAAAGATGAATCATATGGTAAATATGTGTTTAACTTTTTTCCAAAGTGGTTACTAAATTCTCCATTCCCACCAGCAGTGCAAGAGAACCATGGGCGCTCCATATTCCTGCAAACACCTGATGGTCACTCCTTTACGTTTTAGCCTCCTAGTGAATGAGTAGAGGTGTCTAATTGTGGCCAGTGACTATGAAGAACAATCATCTTTTCGTGTATTGACTGGCCATTCGTTTGCTTCTTATAAGCCTGTCCAAATCTTTTGCTCATTTTATATTTTATCTATTTATTTTTTGAGATGGAGTCTTACTCTGTCGCCGGGCTGGAGTGCAGTGGCACAATCTTGCCTCACTGCAACCTCTGACTCCCTGGTTCAAGCGATTCTCCTGCCCCAGCCTCCTGAGTAGCTGGCATTACAGGCACATGCCACCATGTCCGGCTAATTTTTGGATTTTTAGTAGAGACGGGGTTTCACCATGTTGGCCAGGATGGTCTCGATCTGCTGGCCTTGTGATTCGCCTGTCTCAGCCTTCCAAAGTGCTGGGATTACAGGCGTGAGCCACCATACTCAGCCCATTTTATTATTTATTTATTTATTTACTTATATATATATTTGGGGGACACAGTCCTACTGCAGTTGCCCAGGCTGGAGTGCAGTGGCAGGATCCCAGCTCACTGGAGCCTCCACTTCCTGGGTTCACGTGAACCTCCCACCTCAGCCTTTGGAGTAGCTGGGACTACAGGCATGCACCCCCACACCTAGCTAATTTTGGGGGGGTTTTGATAGAGAGGGGGTTTCACCATGTTGCCCAAGCTGGTCTTGAACTCCTGGGCTCAAGCCATCCACCTGCCTCAGCCTCTCAACATGCTGGGATTACAGGCATGAACCACCTCACCCGGACATTCATTTTTATTTTATTTTAGAGACAGGGTCTTACTCTGTCACCCAGGCTGGAGTGCAGTGGCATGATCACAGCTCACTGCAACCTCGAACTCCTATGCTTAGGCCATCTTTCCTCCTCAGCCTGCTGATTAGCTGGGACTACAGACATGCACCAACATACGTGGGTAATTATTCTACTGTTTATAGATACTGGTCTCCTTTTAAATTGAGTTGTTTCTCTTTTTTTATTGAATAGTAGAATTTATTTCTATATTTTGAAAACAAGTCCTTTGCTAAATACAGATATTACAAATATTTTCTCATCAGGCACAGAAACACAGACACCGCATGTTCTCACTTATGTGTAGTATTGAAACATCAAAACAATTAACTCATGGAGATGGAGAATAGGAGGTTGGTTAGCAGAGACTAGGAAGGGCCATGGCAGGGGTGGGAGGGGATGTAGGATGGTTAATGGGTACAAAAAAATAGAATGAATAAGACCTAGTATTTGATAGCATAACAGGGAGACTATAGTCACTAATAATTTAATTATACACTTGCAAATAACTAAAAGAGAGGCCAGGCACAGTGCCCTGAGCCTGTAATCCCAGCACTCTGGGAGACTGAGGCAGGTGGATCACCTGAGGTCAGGAATTTAAGACCAGCCTGGCCAACATGGTGAAACTTCATCTCTACTAAAAATACAAAAACTAGCCACGTGTGGTGGTAGGCACCTGTAGTCCCAGCTACTCGGGAGGCTGAGAGAGGAGAATCGCTTGAACCTGGGAGGTGGAGGTTGCAGTGAGTTCAGATGAAACCACTGCACTCCAGTCTGGGTGACAGAGCAAGACTCCATCTCAAAAAAATAAAAAATAAATAAAAGAATATAATTGGATTGTTTGTAATGCAAAGGATAATTGCTCATGGGGAGGAAACCAGTTCTCCATGATGTGAATTTTCCATTGTATGCCTGAACCAAAATATCTCATGGACCCCATAAATATATACACCTACTATGAACTCATAAAAATTAAAAACCAAATACTTCTTAAAAAGCAAGTATTTTCTCTCAGTCTGTGGCTTTATTCATTTTTCCTTAATTTTTTCTTTTGAAGGGAAGTGTTAATTTTGATAAACTCTAATTTATCCTTATGAAAATGAAACCATTTTTATGGTTTGAGCCTTTTTTGTCACATCTATTAAATTTTTGCCTGCCACAGGTTTATGAATATTTTCTTATTTTCTTCAGAATTTCATAATTTTTGTACATGGTGTGAAAGGCTAAAGTACCCTTTTTTCCCCCCAATGCATATCCAGTCATTTCAGCCATTTGAATTGAAAATATTTTCCTTTCTCCATCACATTATTTTAGCACCATTATCAAAAAGCAATTATTTAAAAAATCAATTGACTATATCTGTGTGGGTCTATTTCTAAACTCTGCATTCTATTCCATTCATTTATTTGTGTCTTCTTTAATTTTTGTCAGCAATATTTTGCAGTTTGGGTTTTTTTGTGGCTTTCTTTCCTTGCTTTGCTCTGCTCTGCTCTGCTCTGCTCTGCTTTGCTTTGTCAGGATCTTGCTCTGTAGCCCAGGCTGGACTTTACTGCAATCGCTGCCTCCTGGGCTCCAGCCATACTCTCACCTCAGACTCCTGAGCAGCTGGGGTTACAGGCATGAACCACCACCACACCTGGCCTTATTTATTCATTGACTTTGCATCTTGTGAGCTCCCTGCTAAACTGACTTAGTTGATCAACTCATAGTGTAAATATATACAATATATATGACAATAATAGCACACAGGAGCAAGGAGGAAATGAAGCTGTCACATATACCGGAACAAGGAAAGGTCACCAGACAATAACTTGAATATACAGGAAGAAATCAAGAGTAAAGTCATTGGTAAATACACAGTGTAATATAAAAGACCTGAAAAGCATTTTTCTCCTTGTCTTACTGAATTAAAAAAAAATAAGATTGTGGGACACAATAATTATGACACAGTATTGTTGAGGTCATAACATTTATAGATGAATATATATAACAGTAACACCACAAATCACAAACAAAGGGGGGGAGGTGATGGAGTTATATTAAAGTTTCTGTATTTTACTAAAATTAGTATTAATCTGAAGTAGATTATGATAAATTAAAATGCATATTGTAATCCCTGAAGCAAACAGAAAATAACCTTAAAGTATACACTTATAAAGAAAACAGGAATTTAAATGGCATACTAGAAAATATTTAATACAAAAGAAGGCAGTAAAGGATGAACAGAAGAACAAAAAGGCACGAAACATAGAAAACAAACTGTGAGCTGGTAGATGGAAATACAACCACAGCAATAATAACACTGAAAGTGAACAGACTGAACACGCCATTCAAAAGGCAGAGATCATTAGACTGGATTTTTTTTTAAAGCTTTGACTATAAGCTGTCTATGAGAAACATACTTCAGAAACAAAGATACAAATAGGTCAAAACAAAAAGATAGTAGATTTGCTATGCAAACAATAACTGTAAGGGAGCTTGAGGAGCAACACTAATGTCAGACCAAATGGATTTTTTTTTTTGAGACAGATTGCTCTGTTTCCCAGGCTGGTGTGCAGTGGTGTGATCTCGGCTCACTGTAACCTCATCTCCCGGGTTCAAGCACTTCTCATGCCTCAGCCTCCTGAATAGCTGGGATTACAGGTGTGTGTCACCATGCCTGGCTAATTACAGGTGTGAGCCACTGTGCCCAGACAGATTTTTTAAGATGAAAAATCTTACTAGAAATAAAGAGAAACATTCTGCAATGATATAAAGTTAATATATTAGGAAAATACAACAAGTAGACATATATACACACCTGACAACTAGTCCCAACATACCCGAAAACAAAACTCACAGATGAAGGGAGAAATAGTCAACTCAATAATAATGGTTGGGCTGGGCACGGTGACTCATGCCTGTAATCCCAGCACTTTGGGAGGTAGAAGTGGGTGATCACTTGAGCATAGGAGTTCGTGACCAGTCTGGGTAACGAGGCAAAACCCTGTGTCTACAAAAAATAGAAAAATTAGCCAGGCCTGATGCTGCTTGCCTGTAGCTGCAGCTACTCAGAAGGCTGAGGTAACCTGAGCCGTGGGAGGTGGGGACTGCAGTGAGCTGTGATCACACCACTGCACTCCAGCCCGAGTGACCAAGTGAGACCCTGTCTCAAAAAAAAAAAATCCAAAAAAACCAATAATGAAACACCAAAATCCTACCCCACTCTCAATAATGGATAGAATAATTAGAAAGAAAATCAGTAGATACAGATGACTTGACATCACTAGACACCAGTTAGACATAACTGAAGTGTTTAGAACACTCCACCTAGCAAGAGCTGAAGACATGTTCTCCTCAAGTGCACGTGGAACAGTCTCCAGGATCGATCATATGCTGGACCATAAAACATGTCTTGAGAAATGCAAAGGACTGATATCCACAAAGTTTCTTCTCTCACCACAAGGGAATGAAATTAGAAATTAACCAAGGAAATTTGGGAAATCTACGAATATATAGAAATTAAACAACACACTTCTAAATAAGCAATGGGTCAAAGAAGAAACTCACAAGATACTCTGAGATGAATGAAAATGCAAACACCACATACCAAAATTTATGGGATATAAGTAAAGCTATGTTTCAGGGAAAATTTGTATCTGTAAATGTCTAGATTAGAAACACTCAAATCAGTGTGTAAGCTTCCATCGTAAGTAACTACAAAAAGAAAAGACAGAACAAATTAAACCCAAAGAGAGAAGAAGAGAAATTAATAAATATTAGAGGGGAAACCAATGAAATAGAGAACAGAAAAAAAAAGATGGAGTAAAAAAAAATCAAATGTCAATTTTCTGAAAAAATCAACAGAGAGAGAGAACACAAATAACTAAAATCAGAAATAAAAGAGGAGACACCAGTTCCAATCTTACAGAAATTAAAAGGATTTCAAGGAAATACTATGAACAAGTGTTTGCCTACAACTTAGGTAACATGGACAGATTCTTACACATAAAGAAAGAGGTTAGAAGAAAATATGATTCAATTTTTGTGACATTGGATTAAGATTTCTTAGATGTGACACCAGATGCACAATAAAAGAAACAATTAGTAAATTTGAATGAATCAAAATGTAAAACTTCTGTACTTCAAAAACACCAATAAGAAAGTGTTGACAAGAGAAATAAATGAGAACTAAAAAAAAGAAAAAAGAAAAAAAAGAAAAAGAAAAAAAAGAGAATAAAGAAAAAAACAAAGAAAGAAAAAAAGGAAAAAAAAGAAAAAAGAAAGTGTAGACAAACTCTTGATGCAGAGAAAATATTTTGAAATCATATATCTAATAGCACATATTCAGAACATGTAAAGACCTGTCAAAACTGAACAAAGAAGACAACTCAGTTTTGTGTTGTTTTTTAATTTTTTTTGAGACAGAGTTTCGTTCTTGTTGCCCAGGCAGGAGTGCAGTGGCCCCATTTCGGCTCGCCACAACCTCTGCCTCCTGGGTTTCAACAACTCTCCTGCATCTGCCTCCTGGGATTATAGGCACCATGCCCAGCTAATTTTGTGTGTGTGTGTGTGTGTGTGTGTGTGTGTGTGTGTGTTTAGTAGTGACAGGGTTTCACCATGTTGGCCCAGCTGGTCTATAGCTCCTGAACTGAGGTGACCCACCACCTTGGCCTCTCAAAGTGCTGGGATTACAAGCAAGACCCACTGCGCCTGGCCCAACTCAATATAGATAGATAGATAGATAGATAGATAGATAGATAGATAGATAGATACGGAGTCTCGCTCTGTTGCCCAGGCAGGAGTGCAGTGGTGCGATCTTGACTCACTGCAACCTCTGCCTCCCACGTTCAAGCAATTCTCTGCCTCAGCCACCCAGGTACCTGGAATTACAGGTTCCCACCACCACCCCTACCTATTTTTTGTATTTTTAGTAAGACGGGATTTCACCATCTTGGTCAGGCTGGTCTTGAAATCCTGACCTCGTGATCCAACCACCTTGGCCTCCCAAAGTGCTGGGATTACAGGCGTGAGCCACCACGCCCGGCCCCAATTCAATTTTTAAAAAGGCAAAAAGTTTGAACAGGCATTTCACTACAAAAAGATATATAAATGGCTAACAAGCATAAGAAAAGACACTCGCCATCATTTGTCATTGGGGAAATGTAAATCAAAACTATGAGATACCACCTTACACCCACAAGACTGGCTGTGTTGCTGCAGATGTACAGAAAGTGGGATCCTCAGCCAGGCACAGTGGCTCATGCCTGTAATCCCAGCACTTTGGGAGGCTGAGGTGGGCAGATCACTTGAGCCTAGGAGTTTGAGACCAGTCTGGGCAACATAGCAAAACCCCATCTCTACAAATAATACAAAAATTAGCTGGATGTGGTGGAACACGCCTGTAGTCCCAGCTGCTCAGGAGTCTGAGATGGGAGGATTGATTGAGCCCCAGAGATTGAGGTTGCAGTGAGCCAAATCATGCCACTGCACTCCAGCCTGGGTGACAGAGCAAGACCTTGTCTCAAAAAAAGAAAACAAAAAAGAAATGAGAAGCGTCATACAATTCTGATGGGAATGTGAAATGGGGCAGTCACTCTGGAAAACAGTTGGCTAATTTCTTTATTTTATTTTTTTAATTTTTTCAAGGTGCTGTTTAAAAGTTGGCTAATTTCTTACATGTTAATGCTGTGTATCAACCCAAGAGAAATGAAAACATATGTCCACACAAAGTCTCGTACACAAATGTTCACAGCAGCGTTGTTCAGTTCAAAATAGCCTTAAAAAACTGAAAACAGCCATAATGTCCATCAACTGATGAATAAACAAAATGTGGTCTATCCGTACAGTGGATTACTCAGAAATAAAAAGGAATTAAATACTGATATGTACTGCAACATACATGAGTCTCAGAAACATTATTCCAAGTGAAGGAAGTCAGATGCAAAAGACCACATAACATGGGACCCCATTCATATGAATTGTCCAGAAAAGGCAAAACTCCAGAGCTTCTATACCTTCTAAGCTGTATGTCTACATGTAAGTGTGCCTTCATCTAAAGACGTAAGTGATTAACTTCTTTTAATCTATAACTAAGGTCTGAGTCCTTTCTCTAGCGTGTCAGTGAATTTACTTAATCTAAACGGGTCCAGGTGCTGGGTGATTAGCCTTGTCTTGTCTCCTTCTGTGCAGCTTGCAGCACAACCCTGCTTGTTCTCAACAGCGTTCAACCAGCATTGATTGGATGACTAAATCAACATGCATGAATGTGAGTAACCTGAGAATGGGCACTCGTTTGCCAGGTTTCTCAAAAGACCTAACTTCTTCTTCAAGATGTTTGTCTTGGATCCAGTCATGGGCCAGACCCAGTGCCAGAACCCCGGGGGTGTGGAGACCAACCGCCGAGTCCCTGGTCCTCTGAGGCTCCCAGACGTGAGACCAACTAACACAGCATAACCCTTGGGGCAGGACGGACCCCTGGGGTGGGAGCTGTGTTCATAATCTTGACTGGGAGACCATTCCACAGGTGTGGACAGGGGTCAAAATGTATCCAACTGTATCTTTATGTGCAGCTTACTGTATACATCTGTTGAAACATATTCAGAACACAAAAGGGAACAACAACAACAACAAAAAAAGGAAAATAAAAGACCACAAAGGAGGAACAAGGAAGAAATCGAAAGGAGTTGGCAGCACGGGAAGAGGCAGGTGTTCTCAGTCAGACCTGAGTCCCAGCCCCACTCAGCCCTTCCTGCCTGAGACCAGAGCAAAATCGCAGTCAGACCTGAGTCCCGGCCCCACTCAGCCCTTCCTGCCTGAGACCAGAGCAAAATCGCAAAATCGAAGTCAGACCTGACTCGCTGGCCCCACTCAGCCCAGCCTGCCTGGGACCAGAGGTTTACAGTCCCAGATATCTGTAAACACGTTTTCCCATGGGTGAAAGAACGACCTGGGAGGTATTTACTGTTCCTTCCTGAGAACTTAGCGGTACTGAACCCAGTGCTGCCTCACAGTAAACCCTGACAAATGGTGAGCATTGCTGAAGGCAGGATCTCAACCTACCACACACCCTCGCGGTTTTCTTCATGGATTTTCCACTCCTCTCCCTCCTGCACCTCTGGGGCTGCGCCTCCCCGGCAGGAGCCGTCACCAACGCTGGCCTCACCAAGCCTGTCCCCACCTGACTGCAAGTCAAAGCCAAACATTTCTCTCCCCAGATGTGTACGCAGCAGTCTTCTAAATTAAAGGGCTGTGTGCCGGCTCTGGGCGCCCCACTTGGCTCCCCTGGCCTTTGGCACTGAGGTTCACTGGCCTGTAGCCGACGCCCCATGCCCTGCCTCCTGCGTCCCTCCCTCTAGAGGGAGGGACGTCCTTGTCTGGGGTTAATACCCAATTTGTTTTCTGGCACCAAGAAAAGGACAGGGACACACACAAGGAATGAGTTTAGGAGCAGAAGTTTCACAGGCAAAAGAAAGAGAAAGAACAGCTGTCTCTCTCGTGAGAGGGGACGCCCCAATGGGAATTCAGGCCTGGGGCGAGTGCAATGGATTTTATAGACAGGCTTGAGAAGGGGGTGTCTGAATTACACAGGGCCCAAGATTGGTTGGACCAGGTGTGACGTCTACATAGCATGGGGAAGGCTGGCCACCCCACCCTAATTTTATTACGCACGAGGACTTTCCACTCGGCCACCGCCCTGTGGTCTGCTCCTTACTGTACACCTAGCTGGCAAGGAGAAGGGAAGATGGAGCCGCCATGTTGAACGGGCCTAGTCCCAAACAGCCCTTTGCTGTTGGCGTCGGTCCCCATTCACCTGTCCAAAATTCCAGCTTGCTTGTCTATGTCTGCAGCTCATTGTTACCGGCTGCTCATTGCTAGAAAAGAAAATGATTTGGGGGCTGCTTTTCATTAAAAGGAAAACATTACTACGGACTCCAGTATCCTCACTATCTGCCTAAATAATTTCTTCTTAACTCCTACATCACCTGAGCGCCTGGGGCGCGGTGCCCCGGTCACGCTTGGCATCGAACTTGCCCCCCTCCTTCTGGAGGCGCCTCCGCGTTTGGGGTCTGGAAGCTGTTCCCGGCTGACCGGGCACCTCGTCCCCGTGCCCGAGGGGAGGGCTGGGGGGCGGGCAGAGCAGCCCGGAGCTTCGTCCTCGTCCAGGGTCCGTCGATCTGTGCTGAAAATCGCAGCTCAGGAAAGGCGGGGAGCGTGGAGGGGCGAGGAGAGGCCGGAGACCGCCACGGCGTCGGGGGACCCCGCCCTCCCCAGGACCCGAGGACCCCCGAGAGGAGCCCCCCGCCAGGCAGCTCCACCGCGCCCACCCGGCCTGCGGGTCCTGACATCGCGGCCGCGCCCACCTGCCGGCCGGCTCCCCAGGGCACAGGGTCTCGGAGGCTGGGGCGGCGGCCGGCCTGAGACCTCTGGGTCTTGGGCGCTCCCCCGACACTCGCCCCGGCCCGGCTTTCGGGCGCACCCCTGATTCCCAGCCGCAGCGGCTCCCTCGTGGACACCCGGGGCCGAGGCCCGCACTCACCCGCCAGCGTCCGCAGCTGCTCAGCCATGGCTCCGCGCCTGCTCTCAGCCGCCGCCTTCCGCCAGCCAGGCCGCCCTGGGGCGGGGTCAGCCCAAGGCGCCCCCTCCCGGCCCGCGCCGCCCGATGCCCCGACTTGCCCAGGCCGGACCCGGGAGGGGACAGTGGGGCGCGGGAGGAGACCGGGGATCCCCAGGGAACCCCCGCTAGGAAAGGACGGCACCTCCTCGCGAGAGTCCCCGATGGCACCCGAGCCCCTGGCAGCCCTGGTCCCCCGGCCCCAGAACCCACGACCCCCGGCCTCCGGGTTCGCGCGCCGCAGCCTGCAGCCCTCCAGCCCCGCAGGACCCTGCGCCCTGCGTCCGCGATGTCCCCCCGTGGACAGAGTCGCTTCCCCAGCCCGGGCCCACGTCCCCACGGAGCTCCGCGCCCCGCAGACTGAGAATCCTTCGCGTCCGGCTTGAGATCGAGTCCCCTCCGGCGCCCGCCCCGGACCCTGAAGCCCCTTCGCGCCTTCCGCGGACTGAGCCCTGCTCGGCCCCGCCACGACCCCCGCCCCTGCTCGGCCTCCGCCGGAGGAAGCCCGGGAGCCGGCGGCGGCGGGAGGGACGCGGGAGACCGCGCCCAGCCGCAAGGAGGAGGAACCTCCCGAAGGCTCCAGGCGACGTCCCAGAGGCCTCTTCCCGCTTTCCCGGTGTCGCTTAGAGGGTTTTACACGGATCCCCCATCCACAGGAACCGGATCCCCGCCCACCCTCGCGGGCCCCGTTCTCATCTGTGAAAGCGGGGGGCATCTTCAACGTTTTCCTCTTTTTGTAAAGAGCCCCAGCTGGAAACCTAAGAGGAGCAGAGGGAAAGTTTCGTCCCCTAGGGAAGCACAGTGGGCTGCCATGTTCAGGGCTGGAGGCTAGTCTGGGTTCTCACACCTTTCGGCTGACTTTCTAGCCCCCACTCCTCTTCCCATCAGCTCACTGTTTCCATAAAACATTTGTCATGGCGATGTGCAAGGAGCTCCCTCCGCTGCCCTGAACTTCTTCCCTGAAAACAGCCAGCCAGTGTTCAGGGCAAGGGAAGGAATGAAAGGCTCCGCAAAGGAGAGCCCAGTCAGACCAAGAAGTGTGAGCATGAAACCGATGTGTTACTCACAAGCGGCTGGGCCAGGGAAGGACTTGGTTCAGAAGAGGGAGCCGTCTTGCCCAAGGTCCTGCAGAATTCAGGGCAATGCTGTAGCCCAAACCCAGGTCCAGGGAGAACACCATTCTGGTTTGTGTGGGACTAATGGTGTCCATAGGACAGGAAACTTTTAGTGCTCACACCAAGACAGGCCTATGCACACGGGGGTGAGTTGATCACCCTACCAGGTCCCTGACCTTCAGACCAAGGTTGTTGCTGTTGCCTGTGGAATTCTAAAGAGAGGGGTCCCCCTGGGGGGTTGGAAGGCCAAACTGTGGCTTCCAAACTTGTCTCCTTTGGGACACTTGGCATCAGAACCAACACATGCCCATGATACGCCCTGTGGAAGTCAACAGCTAGGAGGAAGGGCCAAAGAAGAGTGGGCCTCCCCCGTCTTAAGAAAACTTCCAAAAGATAACATTTCTGCGTATCTCCCATTCACCAGAACCCTGTCACACATTGAGACCTCACTTCATGGGAGGTTGAACAATGTAGCATATATCTAATGGGACCATATACCGAGCGAAAAATTGGAGAGTTTATTATCAAGGAAGGAGAATATATTGAGGGTTAACCAGCAGCCTCTACGACCCCATCTATTCCTAGTTTATTAGCAGTTTCTTTTTAAAATCAAGAAGAAAATCAGAGGGGCATGGTGGCTCATGCTGTAATCCCAACACTTTGTGGGGCCGAGGCGGGCAGATCACTTGAGGTCAGGAGTTGGGAGCCCAGCCTGAACAACATGGTGAAGCCCTGTCTCTACTAAAAATGCAAAAACTAGCCAGGCATCATGGTGGGTGCCTGTCATCGCAGGTACTTGGGAGGCAGAGGCAGGAGAATCACTTGAACTCGGGAGGTGGAGGTTGCAGTGAGCTGAGATCATGCCACTGCACTCCAGCCCGGGAAACTCCGTCACAAAAAGAAAAAAACGAAAGAGGCCGACAAATCCAGTTTCTCAGAAGGAATCATTTAACAGGGACTTAGTAACAGAAGCCGCACAGGTGTCTGGGGTGGCAGAGATGAGATGCTGCACCCCTGGCCGATAGACGGTAGGGGAAGGGCACACCGGCTGCAGGGAGAATGGGGAGCAGTTTGCCCGAAGGGCAGGATTTATGGTTAAGTAGCTGCTCTTACATAGGAACAATAGATCAACTGGGAATCTCAGAGGCCTTTCCCCAACCGGCGGTAAGCAGAAGCCAACACTGCAGGTTAGCAAACCCTTCAGCTTGGCAGACGAGGTATGCAAGGTCCCCGTGATTGTCAGCGAGGCTGGTTTGAGCCGACCCCCAGGGATCTTTGGAGACAGTAGTCAAAAGGGCATAGCTCACCAAGGTGATGCTTGGTCTCCACCAAACTCCTCTCTTGCTGTCTCTCTCCCTTCCCCCTGCTCTGGTCTGGTGAAGGGAGGCAGGCTTCACTCGAGCCACCCCATTGGTCACCGCCCCTTGCTGCAGCCCTAAGCATGTGTTAGTGTCGCCGGATAGAAGGATAAGATTTTTGGTGTGTTGAACAAAGAATTGAATAAAATGCGCAAAGAACAAAAGAACAAAGCAACAAGAGAACAATGCAACCAAGCAAGGAGAGACCCGGAAGGCTCCGCTTTATTGAAAATAATTCACAGCGTGGAGGGGCTGGAGGAGACAGCCCAAGAGCCTCCTCAATTAGGGTTTTTATTAAGCTAAAGGAACCCAGCAACACCCCTCGATGCTCTTTAGAAGCCCCTGATTGGCTGCCATCTGTCTTGCTGCTATCTGTCATCAAAATAGGTCTTATTTTAGTAAGAAGTGGAATATAATCTTTTTATGCAATCGCCTCATGCTGGACTTTGGGGATATTTTTATATTTTTTTAAAAATTGTTTTTGTTTGGTTTTGCTTTTTTTGAGACAAAGTCTGACTGTATTGCCCAGACTGCACTGCAGTGGTGCAATCATAACTCACTGCAGCCTCCAACTTCTGGGCTCAAATAATCCTCCCATCTCAGCCTCCCAGGTCACTGGGACTACAAGGTATGCACCACCACACCCGGCTAATTTTTTTTGATTTTAAGTAGAGACGGGGTCTCACTATGTTGCCCAGGCTGATCTTGAACTCCTGGCCTTAAGTGACCCTCCCACCTCATGCTTGTGAGCCATCATGCCCAGCTGCTAGAGGTTTGATAAAAAAACAAAAAATATCACATACTATTTTCCCAGAAAGTTCATTGGCACTAGTAAGGTTCTGGGGAGTTGGCAAACTCTGATTGGTGAGTGATGGTAGCGGGTAAAGCTTTGACTGATGAGCGATGGCAGCCGGTAAAGCTCTGGTTGGTGGGTGATGGCGGTGACTACAGCTCTCATTGGTGAGTGACAGGGATGGCTAAAGCTCTGATTGGTGAGTGATGGCGGTGGGTACATCTAGTCTTAGAGTTCCCACATGTTGTAATGAAGCAGGAGCGGCTGCGAGAAATAGACCTGTCGAACACGGAACTGGGAAGGAAGAAGTTTATTACGACCAGGAGCCAGCTGACAATTTGTCTAAATGACCCAGCTCCCCTAACAAAGAGAAGCTCTGCCTTTATATAGGCTTACACTCTAGATAGTACGTGTGAAAGGTTTCTGGTCTCCGGATGGAGGAGTGGGGTGGGGATTTGATCTTGTTTAAGTAAAAACAGTGTCTTCTGGAGAGATTTCCCCCATACCATGCCTGCTATTTACAGGAAGGTGATTTAGGAGGCGCCAGTTGGCCAGCCTTTTCTTCTATTGAATTGCACTGTGGAAGTCAAGGGGGAGGTGATCCTAGATGCCTGGGTCTCCTTCTTCAGTTTCAGTAGCCATGAGATAAAATTGGCTAAACCCTATGAAGGATGGGCCTGCGACCAATCAGAGGCTGAAGTGGAAAGTTGGCCCACGCTCATTCAGAGGCTGAAGTGGAAGTTTCTGTCTTGTTATTACAAGGGTGAGGATGTGGCCTGTATGCTGCCTAGAACATTGTGGGCAGGTGGTTAAATCTCAGTCTCTCTGGCTGACAGCCAATTGAAAGGCTCAGTGGGTAGAGGCCGGAGGCCAGGTAGGAGGGTCGTGTGGAACCCAGATAAGGGTTATGTGTATATTCACACCCCTGGGCAGTGAGCCTGGCACCTAGAGATGCCTATAAATCACCAGGGAGCAGAGGACAGTGCTGGCTGGGAGCCTGTGTCCCAGCCCTGCCCCATCGAACGATGTGACCTGTGGCCAGGAATCATCACAGTCCCTCAGTTCCCTCATCTGCAAAATGGGGATAACAATGCTGGCCATTCCTTCTCCCAGATCAGTGATGCAGTCCAAAAGTCCTAAACAGTGTCACTAAGTAAGGCGAAGTCTAATAAGTCATAAATCCCAGCCTGCCATAGGAACCTACAAGCGGGTCCTCTCCTCCTTCCCCGTGGAAGCCAGGACACAGCCAGGAGCAGGACTAGGCAGCACCAGGCTTCATGCTTCTTCCCCAGCAGCCTGCAGAGAGGACACCGGGGTTACCCTGGGATGACTACCTGGTCCCCAAATCACCTCGTTTTGGCAAGTGCCAGAATTGGGCACTGGCCAGTGATGGCCTCATGTTAGCTTTAGTCAAACGCCCTCCTTCCTTTGTCCTTACAGGGAAAGTGGGTTACACCTGTCTTGGAGCCATAATTCCTTTTTTTTTTTTTTTTTTTGGAGACAGTGTCTCACTCTGTCACCCAGACTGGAGTACAGTGGCACAATCTCAGCTCACTGCAACCTCCACCTCCCGGGTTCAAACAATTCTCCTGCCTCAACCTCTGGAGTAGCTGGGATTACTGGTGTCATCACACCCAGCTAATTTTTTTGTATTTTTAGCAGAAACAAGGTTTCACCATGTTGGCCAGGCTGGTCTCAAACTCCTGACCTCAGGTGATCCACCCACCTTGGCCTCCTAAAGTGTTGGGATTACAGGCATGAGTCACCACACCCAGCCTGGAGCCATAATTCTATTAGGCCTTACCCTGAAGCTCCTGGGCACCTGCACCAGTGCGTTATGTGATTACAAGCGCTCTGAGGGCTAGGTAACTTCTTCTTCTTCTTCTTCTTCTTCTTTTTTTTTTTTTTTTTGAGACAGGGTATCACTCTGTCACCCAGGATGGAGTGCAGTGGCACGATCTTGGCTCACTACAGCCTCAATTGCCTGGGTTCAAGTGATCCTCCCACATCAGCCTCCCCAGTAGCTGGGACCACTGGTATGCACCACCACGCCTGGCTGATTTTTATATTCTTTTGTAGGGATGAGGTTTCACCGTGTTGCCCAGGCTGGTCTTGAACTCCTGGGCTCAAGCAATCTTCCCACCTCAGCCTCCCAAAGTGTTGGGATTACAGGGCTGGGTGACTATGCCCAGCCGAGGTTAACTTCTTATGCTGCAAAGTTGCAGAGTATGGCAGGAAAAAAATGAAGCTCTCCACCAAGTTCAGGGATGAGTCATTTCAGAAAATACCATTAGTTTTCAAGACAATGCAATTTATATAATATTGTAATTCCCGGCTCAACAATATAGTTCAGATATTCTCAGTCATGGCAGACTAAATATAACTCAAAAGGAAGCACATGTTACAGAGGTCTCTCACAAGGACCTCAATGGGACCAGTTCTGATACTGTCCTCGTCTGTTTGTGTTGCCTTCATGGAGTACTTGAGACTTAGTAATTTATAAACAGAAGATGTTTGACTCACAGTTCCACAGCTTGTACAAGAAGCATGGCACCCACATCTACTGGGCTTCTGGGTAGGCCTCGGGCTGCTTCCACTCAAGACGGAAGGCAAAGGGGAGCTGGTAAGGAGTAAAACTCCCAGTTTCAGAAGTAAAGATTTGAAAGTATTAGTTTGGAGACTTGTAGCCCACAAAAAATTTAGGATTTTGTCCAAACTGCAGAAAAAACCTCATAACAGCTAACAACAGGCATATTATAGTTTTTCTTTTGAAGCACAATTTTTCCTTCTTCAGTCCCCATTTTTATTAAAAACAAATCATGATAGAACAATTTGTTTATAAAATAAACTTTACTCTTATTGTACTTGGCCTGATTATTTGCACAAAGCACAGCAAGAGTAATTATTTTCACATAGGCTTTTAAATTCAGCTTTGATGGAACTCTGTTCTATAAGGAATCTCAGATAAGACTTTTTAAAAACTGAGCCCAGCCATGGGTTTGTACCCTCAAATACCTATGAGTTGGATAAACTTCTCTCCTCTTGAGATCCCAAGATAACTTGGGGCTCCTGGGCCTGTTAGAAGGTGACATTCTTTATTTATCACAAGTGAGGAACTTTGTACAGGGACTGTGTAGATAAGGTACAAGGCAAGATTTCCCAAGGGGCTTTTATTGGCGCTATAAGTCAACTTTGATTCTTTAAAGGAAGCATGCCATTCCAGTCAAAGCCTTGGTAAAATAACTAGTTTCTCCAATTGCATCCTGTTACTAAAGAAAACATTCTTATTGCACTTATGCAAATAACTATACTACCATAAGTTGAGAATACTCACAAATAGTTTCCAGATTCTGGAGAAATCGGGTAGAAACAAATATACTCCAAATTTTTTCACAGGAGTATATTTTAACCAAATGTTAAAAGCTGTAAGTAGCTTAAAAGTTTTCTTGGCTCTGGAAAACAAAAAGGATCAGAAATGTTTTAAGCAAAAAGTTAGGAAAAAACATTACTGGACCAGGCATGGTGGCTGACACCTGTAATCCCAGCAGTTTGGAAGGCTGAAGTGGGTGGATCACCTGAGGCCAGGAGTTCAAGACCAGCTTGGCCAGTACGGTGAAACCCTGTCTGTACCAAAGATACAAAAATTAGCTGGGCATGGTGGTGAGTGCCTGTAATCCAAGCTACTTGGGAGGGTGAGGCGGAAGAATCACTTCAACCCAGGAGGTGGTGATTGCAGTGAGCCAAGATCATGCCACTGCACTCCAGCCTGGGTGACAAGAGCGAAACTCCATCTCGGCCGGGCGCGGTGGCTCACGCCTGTAATCCAAGCACTTTGGAGGCCAAGGCGGGCAGATAACCTGAGGTCGGGAGTTCAAGACCAGCCTGACCGACATGGTGAAACCCTGCCTTAAACAAAACAAAAAAAAACTCCATCTCAGAAAAAAAAGGTTACTTCAGCCTTCTGTTAGCTCAATCGATTCCGTTAGCTCCTGTTCTGTTTGATATTTACGAACATATCAACTCCCCATGAGAGTCTTGGAAGTTATTTCCTCCATTCTAATGTCACATTCTCCAAAATTATTGGAAACCTAAATTCAAGAGCACCTGTCAAAGTTCTAGAGCTGATTATAAACCACCTTTTAAAGGGGATCAGACAACACAACAATTGTCTGTAGATGACAAAGAGTCTTAGGAAAGCCACTATTAAAACCACCGTTCACTAGGGATTTTGGTTACTTCTGTAGCATACAACAATTTTACATAAAAATTATAACATACACTCAATTATATCCAAATTATAGGAGTTTCTCATAATTTTGGAACACATACTAATAACATATTTATACAAATACAGCCCAAAGAAAGCCAAACACCATTTCATATTTGACATTGCTTCTTGTATAATTTTTATACCACATGAGCCAAATGTCATTTTTGGACATTAGCAGACCTAATATCTAAAAGATTAGGTTACAAAGAGACATAATTTATAATTTGATTTTGGAAAGTTTGTCAAATATCAAAGCTTTAAAACAGTGGATATCACAAAATAGAATCCCAGGTCTCCATAAGTCATTCATTTGGCCAAAACAAAAACTCCAATTTAATTTTAAAAAGAAAACCTTTACTCCAATAGAGGAGACTTAGCTTTCCAAACAATAAGATCCAATGAAGATAGCACGAGGCCAGCTGATTCTGTCTCTTCTTTCTCCTCCCCCTTTTCCCTGTAATTTATCCAAAGGGACAAACAAAACCCTTTCATTTTCTTTGAATGTTACATAAAACTGTTTTTTATAAAAACCTAAATTTAATATTTGTATTAGTGCATCTTTAATGCTAATGCTGACTTTACAATAAAATTTTACAAATGTATCCAATTTTAATTAGTTTGACCATAAGGCAAGATTTCCATAAAGTTTTTAGAACCATTTATAATTTTGGGGTTCTAAATTCAGAAAAAAAAAATTGATCAGTTTCCAGGAAAACCCTGTTATTCAGACACATGGGCTCAGATTCTGACTCCATATTTGTGCACTTTTATTTTAATGTTCAACCTACAGAAAAAAATTAAATAATTCCCTTCAAATATTAGCCAACTTGCTCAGACACACAGAACTTTTTTTTATAAGACCAACCTTCCTAAACCCTTTTTACTTTTTTCAAACCTTCAGTTTTGTCCAGTTATTCTTTTAGGTTAAGATAATCTTTAAACTCTCTGAACTAGACAAAATTACATTCCTTTTTTTTTTTTTTTTTTTTTGATGGAGTGTCACTCTGTCACTAGGCTGGAGTGCAGTGGTGCAATCTCGACTCACTGCAACCTCTGAATCCCGGGTTCAAGCAATTCTCCTGCCTTAGCCTCCAAAGTAGCTGGGACTACAGGCATGTGCCACCACACCCAGCTAATTTTTGTATTTTTAGTAGAGACGGGGTTTCACCATGTTGGTCAGGATGGTCTTGATCTCTTGACCTCATGATCCGCCTGCCTCTGCCTCCCAGAGTGCTGGGATTACAGGCGTGAGCCACCACACCTGGCCACATTCCCTTTAATAAAAGCCATATTCCCATGCTTTCTTGTAATCTTTTACTTACCATACACACCTTATATGTAAAACTCTTTCTCCAATAGTCTCAGTCACATGTTACAATCTTAACTCTCAGCAACTTTCATTCTTGGTGAAAACCTGGTAAGTAATCTTAATTATGTACTAGGTGTGGAGTTCTAGAACATCAGACAGAAGTGAAGATAAGCTCTGACTCTTTCCAAAGTAGGCAAATTGAATCATTTTCAAAAGTCAAAGAAACAGTTTGTGACCTTAAAGCATTTATTAAATTTGATATCTGGCCTTAATTTAGACTAAATGTCTAAATTTTGAAGACATTTTTATTTTACCAATAATTTCTAAAACTGTCTTTATTTCCAAAAGATTATTAAAGTCACTTGAACCAAAGGCATTAAAGTTTCTCTTTTACTGACAAAATATTTGATTTAAGCATTTATTTTTTAGCCAATTAATCAGAGCTCTTTTTATATAACTATTACACAAGCAACACATATGTACACAGACAAATAGACAGAAGATTCAGCACTTGTAAGAGTTTTTGCCAGTTTCTTAATTGGATTACTGGCTTCAGGGTGGAGGAACAGGGCTAGGAAACCATGCAGTTTCTGGGGCCTAATAAGGAGGTACAGCTGGAAAGCAAAGACAGATCCTCAAAATTAGGGTGCCATTTTATATATATCCTGGATCTTTAAAAAGGAGGGAACTACTATGGGAGAAGACAGTGCAGTGCTTCCAATGCACATGTCATTGCAAAGCAACCCAAAAGCAATCAGCCCATTTTGTAATCAGCCCCTCCCCTGTGGGAGTCTCATCTCTTAGTGGGAGTTGGAGATGTTTCCATATCTTCCAGGTGGCCAAGAGCATGTTTCTCTTATCCAAGCGTGCAAAGAGCTAAGTATGTCTTCATAACTGACATCAGCCCTTTCTTAAAGTATATGTATTTTTTTTTACCTAGTATTATTTATCAAGGCTAAAAGCTCTTATAATGCAAAGTAACTTTTTATATCCCCAAGACTCAAAACCATTAGATAGCACAATGCAAAACAACAGAGACTTAGATTTTTTTTTTTTTTTAGATGAAGTCTCGCTCTGTTGCCCAGGCTGGAGTGCAATGGTGCACTCTTGGCTCACTGCAACCTCCCCCTCCTGGGTTCAAGCAATTCTCCTGCCTCAGCCTCCCAAGTAGCTAGGATTACAGGTGTGTGCCACCACACTTGGCTAATTTTTGTATTTTTAGATAGAGATGGGGTTTCACCATGTTGGTCAGGCTGGTCTTGAACCCCTGACCTTGTGATCTGCCCACCTCAGCCTCCCAAAGTGCTGGGGTTACAGGGGTGAGCCACCGGGCCTGGCTGAGACTTAGATTTTGAGAGGGACCTATCTGCTTTTAATTCCTGGGGTTTCATGAGGAAAACACAGGTTGGTTGGTTGGTTTTCCTAAAATGGGGTCTGTGGTGCCTCCTCTGTTTTTCTCAAGAAATCTTAGGCTACCAGAAGTTATCTTAGGGCCTTTCATGTGTGCATTAAGAGTGGCAAGAAAAAATGGAGAAAAATAATTCAGTAGACTGAAAAGAAAAAACACCTTTTTCCAGAAAAACAAGATCCAAGAAGAGAAAATTATAAAGGCCTTTTCAATATGCCTATAGCTTGCTTATGAACTTTTAATTAAGTTGACTTTTAACCAAGTGCTCTTTAAAAAAAAAAATCCTTTCAAATCTCTTATTACCTGACTTTATTCACACAGCCAATATTTCTGGCTTTTGAACTTTACCAAAAGTAACCAACCTCCCAGGTGCTTCAAAGACATGGTAAACAGTTTCTGTTTTACAAGATTTAGAATCTTCCCAAGGTAGTTCAGAGAAAGAAAAATTCAAAAGCAGAAATCAGAATCTACCCATAAAAACCTCAATAAATGGCAAAGTTACACAAATAACAAACCAGAAAGGGAATCATTCCAGAAGCCAAGAGTTGAACCCCGGCCACCACTGTCCAAAGATAAAGTCTTAGTTACTGAACTGTACAGCACTGAGCAGTTTCTATTGCTCTTCCCAGAAGGAGCCTAGCGAAGCCAATTTTGAGTTTTAGAAGGCTTTTAACTGCTAGAGATAATTCTTAGGGCTAACTGTGACATGAACTTCAAAAATTTCTGTCCTCTGGATGGCAGAAACCAAGAGAAAGTATCCCCACATGGTCACAAAATTAAGCTCTTAAGGAAAAAAACAAGACCAATCTTATCCAGTATTGTTTTCAGGGACCGTAGCATAGTTTGTAACTGATCACTCTGCTGGGTTGGCTTGAAAAGTGGGCTTATAGGGGTCCTAAACCCACATTCTCTCCTGTGATATAGAAAGACAAATTCTTAGTACAAAGCACACCAGATTTGGTACAGCCTAAGACCAGTCTCACAAATCCATTTTTCTATTAATCAAACCCTTGCAGAGGAGACAAATAGTGACATTTACCATTTATGCAGACAGAGAAAGAGAGAGAGAGACCAGAAACTTGGCTGGTAAGAATTTCTTACCCTTTGTGTTGGCATACCAGGTTTCTGGGTTCCCTTTCTCTGCAGCTTCCAGAAGAATGGAGCGGCTTCTGATGACCCTGCTCACTGTGCCATAGCTGTGGGATTCAAGCCACTTTACAAAAGAAAATCACCCTTTTCTATTTTATGGAACCATAGGCAAAAGATTCTCAATTTTGCAAGATGTTGCCCAATGGGCTACATGGGGAACCGAATGAACATTTTCCATTCCAGCAAAATACAGAAAACAAAACAGACACTGGTCACCTCATTCAGTACCCAATATCAACCTGGCAAAGCTCAGACTTTCTCCAGATGGTCCCTGTTGTCTTTCATCCATTCCAGGGGCAGCAGGACAGCCTCCAAATGATAATTCACAATGGGGTCTCTGTGCAAGGCAACGAGCCAATAGTCACCCCAAGACAGGCCTATCGAGCTTTCTTCAGGGCTCACCAAATGTGACCAGATAAATAAGGATTCTCTGAGTTAGGCCTGCTGGACTTCCATCAGCAATTTCTTCTGAGATCCTCTCCACATATACAAACACACACACAGACAAGATGGACAAAAGGCCTTCCAAATCAGATCCTCAAGTGAGAACTTGAGTATCCTTCCCAAACTATCCTCCTATTCTCTATCTAAGAAATCTCCCCGACATCTTCTTGATTGAGAAGTTGCCCCAACCAAGGCTCTTCCTACTAGTTAGGGAGAGCCAACAGAGACCTCCCTAGGAGACAAACTGAGAAGACACACCACAAGAGGGCTACAGACAGACGCCCCACCATGGAGCTATAGACAGACACCTTGTGATAGGGCTACAGTTAAGGGACGTCTCCCCAAGACTATTTTCCATTGCAGTTAAATCCATGTACATTGGGTTGGCAGCACCCTGCCAGTAGTGACCAGAGTCAGCCCCTAGTCCAAGAGAACTAGGTAGATGCTTGGACTGGCCTCTGGATCCATCGCTGGAGGGGGGCTACCAAACCATGGGCAGGTAGCTACCAGGGCTATCCCGAATGACCCTCTAAATTTGTAACCACCCAGTGGGTTCACCTTGCCCACTGCCCAGGCAGAGTAGATTTATCATGACAGGGGAATTGTAACAGAGATAGAGTAATTCACACAGAGCTGGCTGTGTGGGACACTGGAATTTTATTATTACTCAAATAAGTCTCCTGGAGTATTCGGGGATCAGAGTTTTTAAGGACAACTTGGTGGGTCGGGGGAAGCTAGTGAGCCAGGAGTGCTGATTGTTTAGGTAAGAATGAAATCGTGGATGTTTGAAGCTGTTCTCTTGCACTGACAGTTCCTGGGTAGGGACCACAAGATCAGATGAGCCAGTTTTATTGATCTGGATGGTACCAACTGATCCATCAAGTACAGGGTCTGCAAAATATCTCAAACACTGATCTTAAGAACAATTTAGGGAGGGTCAGAATCTTGTAGCCTCCAACTACATGACTCCTAAACCATACTTTCTAAACTTGTGGCTAATTTATTAGTTCTGTAAAGACAGTGTGGTCCCCAGACAAGAAAGAAGTTTATTTTGGGAAAGAGCTATTATTGTCTTTGTTTTAAACTATAAACTATAAACTAATTTCCTCTTAAAGTTAGTTCAACCTAAACCCAAGAAGCTATAAGGACAACTTAAAAATTAAAACCCAAATAGAGTCAGTTTTAAGTCTCTTTCACTGTCTCAATCCTAATTTTGCAAAGGTGATTTCAGGATCAACTCAAAGAGAATACCACCAAGACTCATTAAATAATCAAATTTTTGAAAGGCAAAGTCAAAGACAGTCCTGAAAGCTGCATGAGCCCTGTTACTTGTCACATATAAGTGATCCTCAATAAGATTAACAGCCAATTTCCCAGCAAAAATAATGGGGTTCAGAAGGCAGTGGGATAACATATTTAAAGTGCTGAAATTATTTTTTTAAACTATCAACCAAGAATCCTACATTCAGAAAAGCTAGCCTTCATAAATGAAGGATAAATTAAGACATTCATAAGTAAACAGAAGCCAACTGAGTTCATTGCTGGCTGACCTGCCCTGTAAGAAATGTTAAAGGAAATCCTGGGCTGGGTGCCCAGCACTTTGGGAGGCTGAGGCGGGTGGATCATGAGGTCAAGAGATCGAGACCATCCTAGTCAACATGGTGAAACCCCATCTCTACTAAAAATACAAAAATTAGCTGGGCATGGTGGCGCACGCATGTAGTCCCAGATACTCGGTAGACTGAGGCAGAAGAATTGCTTGAACCCAGGAGGCGGAGGTTGCAGTGAGCTGAGATCGTGCCATTGCACTCCAGCCTGGATAACAAGAGCAAAACTTCGTCTCAAAAAAAAGAAAAAAGAAAAAAAGGAAATCCTTTGGACTGAAATGAAGAACAACAAACAGTAACTCTAAGCCATAGAAGAAAATCAAGAACACTGGTTAAAGTAGCCACATAAATAAATATAAAAACCAGTATTGTTGTACTTCTAGTTTGTAAATCCTCTTTTTAAAATATGATTTAAAAGACAAATGCCGCCAGGTGTGGTGGCTCACACCTATAATCCCAGCACTTTGGGAGGCAAAGGCTGGTGGATTACTTAAGGTCAGGAGTTCAAGACCACCTGGCCAACATGGTAAAACCTGCATCTCTACTAAAAATACAAAAATAAACCAGCCATGGTGGCAGGTACCTGTAATCTCAGCTAATTGGGAGGCTGGGGCAGTAAAATCTCATGAACCTGTGAAGTGGAAGTTGCAGTGAGCTGAGATTGCATCACTGCACTCCAGCCTGGGTGACAGAATGAGACTCCATCTAAAAAAGAAAGAAAAAAAGACAAAGGCCTAAAACAATGATCATAAGGCTATGTTTCTGGGCACAGAACATAAAAAGATGTAGTATGTGACACTAACAATGTAAAGGGGGAAGGACAGAGAAGTATAGGCATAGAATTTTTGTATGCTATTGAAACTAAGTTGGTATTAATTTAAAATAGGTTGTTATTAAGTTGTTAATTGTAATCCCTATGGTCACCACTAAGAAAATAACTTTAAAATATACAGAAAAGTAAATGAAAAGGGAAACAAAATGGCACACCACCAGAAGACCACTTAAACACAAAAGAAGGCAGCAATGGAGGATTCGAGGGGAAAAACAAATACCTAATGCACACGGGGCAGAATGGATTATTTTATTTTATTTTATTTTATTGAGACAGAGTTTTGCTCAGTTGCCCAGGCTGGAGTGCAATGGCACAATCTTGGCTCACTGCAACCTCTGCCTCCCAGGTTCAAGCGATTCTCCTGCCTCAGCCTCCTGACTAGCTGGGATTACAGGCATGCACCACCACTCCAGGCTAATTTTCTATTTTATTTTTGTAGAGATGGAGTTTCACCGTGTTGGCCAGGCTGGTCTCAAACTCCTGACTTCAAGTAATCTGCCTGCCTCAGCCTCCCAAAGTGCTGGGATTACAGGCATGAGCCACTGTGCCCAGCCTAATATGTATTACTTAAATAATACATTGATATGCTATCTACAAAAAACTCACTTTAGATCCACACACAAACAGTTGAAAGAGAACAGAAAAACATATTTCACACAAGTAGTAACCAAAAGATAGCTGAGGTGTTTATATCAATATCAGACAAAATAAACTTTAAGCCAAAAATTGTCACAAGAGATGAAAGAAGACATTATATATATTAACAGCACTTTGGGAGGCCAAGGCAGGCGGATCACCTGAGATTAGGAGTTCAAGACCAGCCTGGCCAACATGGTGAAACCCCGTCTCTATTTAAAAAAAAAAAAAAAGAAGCTATAACAATCATAAACACATACACACCTAACAACAGAGCCCCAAAATATATAAATAAAAAATTGATAGAAAGGTGGAGCAATAGTTCTACAAAATAATATGAAACTTAAATACCCTACTTTCAATAAGGCATAAAACAAGTCCATCAAACAAGTTTTATTGAAAAAAGATCAATTAGGAAGTAGAGGACTTGAACGACTCTGTAAACCAACCAGATGTAACAAACACATACACAACACCCAGTTAAATAATAATAAGGCTGAGTGTGGCAGCTCATACCTGTAATCTAAGCACTGTGGGAGGCTGAGGTGAGAGGATAGCTTGAGCCCAGAAGTTCAAGACCAGCCTGGGCAACATAGTGAGACTCTGTCTCTGCAAAAACTTTAAAAAATTAGCCTGGTGTAGTGGTGCATGTCTGTAATCCCAACTGCTTGGGAAGGTGAAGTGGGAGGATCACTTGAGCCCAAGAGTTTGGGGCTGCAGAGACAATGATTGTGCCACTGCTCTATAGCCTGGAGGAGACGTGATACTCCATCTCGAATAATAATAATGTAGCAGACACTCTTCTCAAGTGCACATGGACCATCCTCCAGCACAGACCGTATATACATCTACAAGATATGTCTTAATACATTTTGAAGATTGAAATTCTACACAGTATTTTCTCTACCACAATGGAAACAAATCTAGAAGTCAGTAACAGAAGAAAAACTGGAATATTCACAAATATGTGGAAATTAAACAGCATACTGTCTTAAACAACAAGTGAGTCAAAGAAGAAATCACAAGAAAATTATAAAATACTTCGAGACAGGCTGGGCACAGTGGTCTTGCCTGTAATCCTAGTACTTTAGGAGGCCAAGGTGGGCAGATCACTTGAGGCCAGGAGTTCGAGACCTACCTGTGTAACACAATGAAACTCCATCTCTACTTAAAAATACAAAAATTAACCAGGCATGGTGGTACATGCCTGTAATCCCACCTACTCAAGAGACTGAGGTTTGCTTGAACCCAGGAAGTGGAGGTTGCAGTGAGTCAAGATTGCACCATTGCACTATAGCCTGTGCAGCAGAGTGAGACACTGCCAAAAAAAAAAAAAAGAAAAGAAAAAAATATTTTGAGACAAATGGAAGTAAAAAACAACATATCAAAAATTTATGGAGTGCAGCAAAAATAGCGTTCAGAGGGAAATTTATACCTATAGACACCTATACTTTTAAAAAAGCAAAGATCACAAATCAATACATATAAAAGGAACTGCATATATAAAGAACCTCACAATTCAACAACAAGAAGATAAACAACCTAATTTTAAAATATTCAAAAAGGACAGGCATGATTGCTCACACCTGCAATCTCAGTGCTTTGGGAGGCAGAGGTGGGCGGCTCACCTGAGGCCAGAAGTTCGAGACCAGCCTGACCAACTTGGTGAAACCCCATCTCTACTAACATACAAAAATTAGCCAGTCATGGTGGCATGTGCCTGGAATCCCAGCTAATAGGAAGGCTGAGGCAAGAGAATTGCTTGAACCTGGGAGACAGAGGTTGCAGTGAGTGGAGATCACACCACTGCACCCCAGCCTGGGTGACAGAGTGAGACTTTGTCTCAAAAATAAATAATTAAATAAGATAAAGTAAATAAAATGGGCAGAAAGGACAGGTGCGGTGGCTCACATCTGCAATCCTGGTGCTTTGGGAGGCCAAGGAAGGAGGATCACTTGAGGCCAGGAATTTGAGACCAGCCCAGTCAACATGGTGAAACCCTGTCTCTACTAAAAATAGAAATAAAAAAATAAGTAGAGGAATTTAATTGGCAGAGGAACTAAAATTAAAGTAAAAATACTTTAAGAATGATCTTAAATGAAATTTACTAATTTCTATGTGACTATATTTCATTTATAAAAGTAGTAAATTTCATTTAAATTAAGATTGCTTTTAAATTAGAATCACTTCATAAATGAAATAATATCTATCTTCCTTCCATGATGACATAATGGGGACCAAATTAGCTGTTCTGCTTTAAACAACTAAAAAAAAAAACCCACCAAAGTGTGCAGAACAACCATTCGAAGACCTTACACAGGCGGCACAGGATAGCAATCCCTGGGAGATGACTAACCGGGTTTATGATTGCCCCACCTGCCTGTCTGGAGACAGGTTTGGGGCAACGGTGCAGGAAGTGAGAACCCAAAAGAGCCTGGCGGTTCCCGAGTTGAGGAGCTAAGCCGAGAATTCAAGGAGGCCAAAGCAGATCAATTTTGCAGAAAAAAAACAACCAGAGAGGAGAGAGCTACATGGAGAGGAGAGAGCTTCCCCAGAGGGGTGGGTGGCTGCTAGAGAGTTGGGGGAGGCTCTGCAAATCTCCTCTTAAATCTTCACCTGAGTATTGATTGCTCTGCATTTAAGAAAAATACTGAGGGTCTTCTGGACAGGTGGGTAGATGAAAAAGAAAAAAAAAATACTGAAGGCCAGGGAAAGGAGCACAAGACAAGAGCGGGAAGAACAAGCCAGTGCTTCCATAGGGCTGGAGATCGTTCCGCCAGCCAGCCTAGAAACATCTCATAGTATCTGAGTAATCAGAAAGAAGGGTATAGCCTCAGTTGTGATTCCAAATTAGCCTTAGAACCGCTGCTTTAGCCCTGCCCAACAGCGCTGGAGAACAAGCCTGGGAAGAATTAAACTATTGACAAGTAACTTCACTGCACTCAGAACATGAAGATTTAAAGAAAGGGGAATATATCAAGCAAGGTTAAATTCACAATGCCGGCATCTAATCCAAAATTACTAGGTGTGGCTGGGCGAGGTGGCTCATGCCTGTAATCCCAGCACTTTGAGAGGCCAAGGTGGGTGGATCACTTGAGCTCAGCAGTTCAAAACCAGCCTGGGCAACATGGTGAAACCATTTCTCTACTAAAATATTTACTAGGTGAAAAAGAAGCAGGAAAATAAGACTCCTAATGAGCATAAAAATCAATTCGTGGCTGGGTGCGGTGACTTACACCTGTAATCCCAGCACTTTGGGAGGCTGAGGCAAGCATATCACCTGAGGTCGAGAGTTCGAGCCCAGCCTGGCCAACATGGTGAAAACCCATCTCTACTAAAAATATAAAAATTAGCTGGGTGTGGTGGCGGGTGGGTGCCTGTAATCCAGCTCACTGCAACCTCCGCCTCCCAGGTTCAAGCGATTTTCTTGCCTCAGACTCCCAAGTAGCTGGGATTACAGGCAAGAGCCACTAGCCCCGGCTAATTTTTGTATTTTTGGTAGAGACGGTGGATTCACTATGGTGGCCAGGCTGGTCTCGAACTCCTGACCTCAAGTGATCCGCCCACCTCAGCCTCGCAAACTGCTGGGATTACAGGCCTGAGCCACCCCGCCCAGCCTCGTATAGTCATTCTAGGCTTGATGTTCTGAGGAATTGCCACACTGTTTTTCCTGCGCCTCCACCAGGGACACGTCTGGGAGCTGGCGAACTGGACTTGGGGTGGGAGGGAAAGGCAGCATTAAAGATGCCCCCAGCTTTCACTGAGATGAGAACGGGGCCCCAGGAGGGCGGGTCGGGATCAGGGTCCTGTGAACCGGGCATGAGTGTATTAGGTTTGTCAAGGGGTCACCCCCGGGGGCAGGGCTTCAAGGGCACCCGGAGCCTCTCGGCCCTGGGTGGGATGCAGGGTCAGAGCCCCAGGGGACCAGGGCTGCGAGGGGCACGCAGGTGCCATCGGGGCGCTCGTAAAGAAGAGCTATCCCTTCAGAGGTCCCCAGGGATCCCGGCCGCCTCCCGCGCCCCACTGTCTTGGAGACTTTGTTCATTCCTTTTTACTCACTGTCCACTCCGGGTCTGGCTTCGGCAAGTCGGGGCGGCGGGTGGCGCCGGCCCGGAGTGGGGGCCTCGGGCTAACCCCGCCACAGGGCGGCCGGGTGGGTGGAAGGCAGCGGCGGAAACCAGACGCGGAGCCACGGCCCAGCTGCTGCGGACGCTGGCTAGTGAGTTTCGGCCTCGGCCCCAGGTACCCGCGAGGGAACCGCAGCGACCGGGAATCCTGGGGGCGCTCGATAGCCGGGCCGGAGCAGGCGGGGGCGCCCAGGGCCGCGAGGTCTCAGGCCGGCCGCCGCCTCAGCCTCCGAGACCCTGCACCCTGGGGAGCCGGCGGCAGGTGGGCGCGGCCGCGCTGTTGGCGCCTGGGACCCGCAGGCCGGGTGGGCGCGGTGGCGCTGCCTGGCGGGGAGCTCCTCTCCGGGGTCCCCGGGTCCTAGGGAGGGTGGGGTCCCCCGACGCCGTGGTGGTCTTCGGCCTCTCCTCACTCCTCCATGCTCCCCGCCTTCCCTTAGCTGCGATTTTCAGCACAGATCGACGGACCCTGGTCGAGGACGTGGCTCTGGGCTGCCCTGCCCGCCCCCTCAGCCCTCCCCTCGGGCACCGGGACCAGGTGCCCGGTCAGCCGGGAACAGCCTCCAGACCCCAAACGCGGAGGCGCTTCCAGAAGAAGGTGGGCAAGTTCAATGCCAAGCGTGACCAGGGAACCGCGCCCCAGGCGCTCAGGTGATGTAGGAGTTAAGAAATTATTTAGGCAGCTGGGCCCAGAGGCTCAGGCCTGTAATCCCAGCACTTTGGAAGGCCGAGGGTGGATCACCTGTCCTTAATTTTCTTGGCGCCAGAAGACAAATTGGGCATTTACCCAGAAAATGACGTCGCTTCAGAGGGAGGGACGCAGAACGTAAGGGCGCGGGCTGCAGACCAGAGAATCCCAGTGCCAAAGGCCGGGGAGAGCCAGCGCCCAGAGCCAGCACGCAGTGCTTTAATTTAGAGGACTGCTGCGAACACATTTGGGGAGAGAAATGTTTGGCTTTGACTTGCAATCAGGTGGGGGATAAGCCATGGCAAGGCTAGAGTTGGTGAGGGCTCGTGCCCCGGGAGGTGCAGCCCCGGAGGTGCGGGAGAGGAGTGGAAAATTCATGAAGAAAACCGCGTGGGTGTGTGGCAGGTCGCCCCCTGCTCTCAACAATGCTTACCATTTGTCAGGGTTTGCTGTGAGGCAGCACTGGGTTCAGTACCGCTGGGTTCTCAGGAAGGAACAGTAAATACCTCCCAGGTCGTTCTTTCACCCATGAGAAAACAGGTTTGGAGCGATCTGGGGCAGTGCTTGGTTCCCAGGCAGGAAGGGCTGAGTGGGGCCAGGGACTCCGGTCTGCCTGTGAGCACCTGCCTCTCCACGCTTTGCAGGTGCTTCCCTGTTCCTCCTTTGTTGCTTTTTTCCCCCCTTTTTTTTGTTCCCTGTAATCATAACAAGAAAAAAAATTTTTTCTTAATGTTTCAACAGATGTATACAACACACTGCACATAAAATGTACAGTTGGATACATTTTGACCTATATAGACACAGCTGCCACCCCAGGAGTCAGTCCTGCCCCAAGGGTTTTGCTGTCTTAGCTGGTCTCATGTCAGGGAGCCTGGGAGGGCCAGGGACTGGGCAGTTGGTCTTCACAACCCTGGGGTTCTGGCACTGGGTCTGGCCCATGACTGAACCCAAGACAAACATCTTGAAGACTAAAAAGTTAGGTCTTTTGAGAAAACTGGCAAACGAGTTCCCATTCACAAGTCACCCACATTCATGCATGTTGATTTAGTCATCCAACCATGCTGGTTGAACGCTGATAAAAACAAGCAGACCTGTGCCAGAAGGTGCCTGCAGCTGGGGGCTGCAGAGCAGGTGTCCTTAGGGACACCAACGGCGAGGGACCCAGTGTGTGGAAATCTGGGAGAGGAGAATGCCAGGGAGAACAGCTTACATGGGGAAGGCCCTGCTCCAGAAATCAGTCAGGCTTGTTGGGGAGGGCAGGAGGGCAGGGTGGCCCTGAGAAAGGCGGGCAGAGGACATGAGAGAGCCTTGGAGATGACGGTGAGGCTGTGGTTGGTGGGCGGTGAGCTGGGTGTCATGTGCTGGCTCCTTGGAGAACGCTCAGCTCCTTTACACCCATCAGAATCCCGGGAGGACTGAACCCACGTGCAGTTCTGGAAGCTGGCAGTGCTCTGGGTCCCAGATCTCCCTTCTGGTGGGTTTCACCAGTGACTGGCCAGGAAGAGATCAAACCGTTCCTGGACCAAACTGAGAGTTGGGCTGCGATTTCTTGTGGCCCAGTAACGAGATGCAGATGAACTGGATAGGAAGAGAGTTTTTATTTCTGTAACTGGGTACAGGGAGAAGGCCTGGAAATTATCACCAGACCAACTCAAAATTACAAAGTTTTCCAGAGCTTGTATACCTTCTAAGCTATATGTCTACATGTAAATATGCATTCATCTAAAGACATAAGTGATTGACCTCTTTTAATCTATAACTAAGGTCTGAGTCCTGAAGACCTTCCTCTGGAGCCTCAGCAAATTTACTTGATCTAAAACCCTTGTCTCCTGCTAAATCATGGGGGCTTGGGGAGTTCCTTCAGACCCCCACTAAACTTATTTGTGGAGGCCTGGGGAGTTTCTTCGGACCCCAGTAAACTTATTTAATCCTAAATGGGTCCTGTTAAGAATACTTTCATTATTCTGTCATGCTTTAAGGCCTAGGAAAGATCTAGGCAAAACTCTTGGTGGGCTTTTGTTACATTCCAGCCTTTGTATAAGAGGACTGACTTTTAATATTTAAGTCAACCACTCAATCAGTACTGAAACAGTTGTTATGGAGGCCTGCATTAGTGAGACCTGGCCTGCCACAAAACATCTTACTGAGAATGGTGCCTGTAACTTCAAACAATCAGCTTTGACAGAGCCCTCCTGAGCACACCTAGCATCTCTCTTCCTTCAGCTTAGGGTCAATGGGCTGGGATTTATGGCACTGTTAAAAGAAACAGCCTTATTGAAGTGTCATTGATATGCCTTAACATTCACCTGTTTCAAGTGAATTATTTTCTGTCAGTTTACAGAGCTGGTTTCCATCCCCAGCCCCCAGTACTCCCTGGAGCTGCTTTGCAGTCACTCCCCATTCCTACCTGGCCTCAGACAACCACTTACTGTCTCTCTAGTATGAAAGTTTTACATTTTGATCCATTCCAATTTATTAATTTTTTCTTTTATTAATTGTGTGTCTGGTGTCATACCTAAGAAATCTTAATCCAATGTCACAAAAATTTAATCTTGTATTTTCTTCTGCTTTCTAGTTTATGTGTAAGAATCTGTTGATTTTACCTAAGTTGCGTAATTTGTTGGCAAACAGTTGTTCATAGTAATTCCCTGAAATCCTTTTAATTTCTGTAAGATTGGAATTGGTGTCTTCTCTTGTATTACTGATTTTAGTTAGCTGTGTTCTCTCTCTCTCTTTGTCTCTCTCTCTCTGGTCAATCTAGCTAAAGCTTTGTCAATTCTGTTGATCTTTTCTTAGAACTGACATTTGACATTTTTTACTTTATCTTTTGCTTTTTTTCTCTATTTTATTGGTTTCCACTCTAATATTTAGTAATTTCCCTTCTTCTTGTCACTTTGTACTTAATTTGTTTTGTCTTTTCTTTTTGTAGTTATTTACAACAGAAGCTTACCCACTGATTTAAGGTTTTTCTTTTCTAATCTAGACATTTACAGCTATAACTTTCCCCTGAAACACAGCTTGGGATAAAAGAGTAGCATAGACTGAGGATTGGCCAGGGCTTAGCAACGTGGAGGCCACTGCTGACCTTAATAGGTGTAGTTTTGTAGGTAAAAAAAATACATATACTTTAAGAAAGGACTGATGTCAGTTATGAAGACATACTTAGCTCTTTGCATGCTTGGATAAGAGAAACATGCTCTTGGCCACCCGGAAGATATGGAAACATCCCCAACTCCCACTAAGAGATGAGACTCCCACAGGGGAGGGGCTGATTACAAAATGGGCTGATTGGCTTTTGGTTGCTTTGCAATGACATGTGCATTGCAAGCACTGCACTGTCTTCTCCCATAGTAGTTCCCTCATTTTAAAGACCCAGGATATATACAAAATGGCATCCTAATTTTGGGGATCTGTCTTTGCCTTCCAGCTGTGCCTCCTTATTAGGCCCCAGAAACTGCATGGTTTCCTGGCCCTGTTCCTCCACCCTGAAGCCAGTAATCCAATTAAGAAACTGGCAAAGGAGAGAGATCCAAGATGGCCAATTAGCAACAGCTCAGGATTGTAGCTCCCAAGGAAAGCGCAGAGAGCAAGTGGACGCCACACTTTCAGATGAATTTTTGTTGCCCACAGACTGGGAGATTGCCAGTGGAAGAGCCCCACCGGTTGCCAGCGCGACTCTTTTGGCCCGCGTGGCTGTTTTGCCGGCACCCCAGCGTGGCGCTTCTCGATGCGGAGTATACGGGACTGGGTGCCCTTTTATAAAGGGCTCGGCTGGTCCCATCCCCACAAGGAGAACAGCAATTGGAAGCGCTGAGGACGGAGAGTTACACAGCAGGCACAGCCGAACCCGGGAAGGTCCAGCTCTGTGGGGAATGGGCGTCTGCCAAAGGAAAACTAAGAAACAGAAAAACTTCATCACTGGGCAGAGAAAGATCCAAGTTGGCCGCTTAGCAGCAGCTGAAGATTGTAGCTCCCAGTGAAAGCACAGAGAGCAAGTGGATGCTGCAATTTCAGACGAATTTTTGTTGCCCACAAATGGAGATTCCCGGCAGAGGAGCCACATGGGTCACCAGCGCGACTCTTTTGGCCGGCGCGGCTGTTTTGCCGGTGCCTCGGCACGGAGCTTCTCAGTGTGGAGTATATGGGACTGGGTGCCCTTTTAGTCGGGCTTGGCTGGTCCCATTCCCACAAGGAGAACAGCAATTGAAAGCGCTGAGGACTGAGAGTTTCACAGCAAGCACAACCGAACCCAGGAAGACCTAGCTCTGTGGGGAAGGGGCGTCCACTGAAGGAAAACTAAGAAACAGAAAAAACTTC